>WSTV01000107.1:5188-72884 GCA_019632285.1 Tulasnella sp. 332
TAAATATTTAAAATCACCAGATGTTCCGACCCGAGGCGAATCGTCTCTGCAGATTCTTCGAGATCTCTGCTCTCTCCGTACGACTTGCGACCCAAGGCGGTATACAGGGTGAGCTCTGATCGATATTGCAAAGCTCTACCGAGTCACGGCGCATCTCACTCGAATTTAACAAATCTAGGCAAAGCCGGACTTCTCCGCGTCATGTCCTCCAACTCGGCACGCAAAGGGGTTCACACCGTCAATTTGACAGGCTGGTTCAAGAAGCATGCCCTCAAGTGGTGGATTGTCAGAGAATCCTATCTCGTGGCCGTCGCCGACCCGAGTGAGTTCACGATCGACGACGTGTTCCTACTGGACCAGGACTTCTCCATCGAGCGTCCCAAACGATACTACCGCCAAGGTTTGAACCTTCTGCACCTCGGGGAGCACGGGGACACAAAGAAGATGAAGCAAGGTGGGGATTGGGATGAGACCAAGCGCATTGAAGGCGAGGTCGCCAAAGGTGAAGAGAAGACAGCGAGTAAGTTCTGGTCGATGAAGAAGAGGACGGGGGAAGACCTGAAGGCCCTCGAAGGGAAGGAGGTGCCTCCGAACGAGAATGAGAAAGGGAAGAAAGATGGCGCGACGGGCGACGAGAAGCTTGCTGCCAAGGACGATACGGAGAATGGACAGCGAAAGGGTGACGAGGAGCACGACCAACACCATGACGTGGATGATGAGACGACGGCCTTGGGAATCGATGGCAACATGAAGGCGATCAACGAACCCGGGATCACAGGTGGAGCTCCCGGAAACAAGGCCGATAACCATCGGACGGCAAATGCGGATGGTACCAATGTTGCAGATATTCCCGACGACCATGTGCGGTTCGGTACTGGTAGGGGTGACCTAGAGAGCTCGAGCGACGAGGACGGCGATCACCATCCGACCATCGACCCATCCATCGGGAGGGACCCTCGTAAAGTGGGCACCAAGGATGACAAGGAGAAGAAGAAGAATTCGTCAAAGGACGTCAGTCAGCATACATTTTACGTTCGAAACACGCAGAGAAAAGTCAAGTTCGTGGCGAAGAATGAGGTGCGTTGGAGCCGCCGTGGGTTTTGAAACGATCGCTAAATGAGAATGCCCATCCGCCAATTAGCGTCAGATGTTGCAGTTCATTGCGTCTTTAGAACGAATGGCGGCCCAGTCTCACTGGACTGGTAATAACCGTTTCGGTAGCTTTGCGCCCATCCGTTTGAATGTGTCAGCACAATGGCTCGTTGATGGTGTAAGTGAATCTATCGTGATCGGGAATGTCCCTAGACTGAAAGAGTTGGTTGTCTAACAGCGAGATTATATGTGGAATCTCAGCCGCGCGCTGATGCTTGCGAAGGATAAGATATATATCCACGACTGGTGGTTATCGCCTGGTGAAGCCTTGTTTGCTTGATTGCAAGTATACTCGGTACTGACTATTTGTCACTGTAGAGGTTCAGATGCGTCGCCCTGGAAAGGACATGTATCGGCTGGATCGACTCCTTCAACGCAAAGCTCAGCAAGGGGTAAAAATCTTTGTAATTCTCTAGTATGTGTTTGACGCCAAGAGACATATCACCTAGTTGCTGATCTTCTCACTACAGCAAGGAGGTCTCAAATCGAACCACTCCAACAGACAGCAAGTGAGTTCTCCCAACAACACTTGAAATCCTTTGCTAATAATAAGCACGAAAGCTACACCAAGAGGCGCTTGATGGCGCTCCACCCCAACATCTTAGTACAGCGATCCCCTTCTCACTTCTCGACAGGCACCTACTACTGGGCACACGTTCGTTGCTCAATCACGATGTGTGCCCTGATGTCTTACTTACGTTTCATCATTCACAGCACGAAAAGATGTGTGTCATTGATGAAACCATCGCATTCATGGGAGGAGTGGATCTCTGCTTCGGCCGTTGGGACACTTCTCAACATATCCTAATTGACGAAGGAGAGCCCAATAGCAAAGACGGTTCTCCTCAGATTTGGCATGGTGCGTACGGACAGGAAACGTTTCTCAGCTTGGCTGAATAATACCCAATCGTTAGGGAAGGACTATAGTAACGCCCGGGTGTCTGATTTCCACGATCTTGACAAGCCGGATGAGGATATGTACGATCGAAGTAAGGTTCCACGCATGCCATGGTAAGTTGCTCTTCTGAGACGCCGCCGCCTATTGCTAACAATGTTCACAGGCATGATATTGGTGTACAGATTGTCGGACAGCCAGCGAGGGACCTTTGCCGCCACTTCATCCAGAGGCGAGTGAACCTGCAGAGCGTTCATCCCATGTTTAACTGATAATCCACAATGGCTTATAGATGGAACTATTTGCTGCGGACGAAAGTAGGTTTTATACTTAAGTCTGAGCTCAATGCGTAGCTTAACGGACTTTGTATCGCAGACACACTCCCGGGTGATGCCTTTCCTTCTACCGGCCCCAGACTTCAAAATCGCTGAGTTGGAGGAGCAAGGTCTGACCGGCAGTTGTGAGATTCAAATATGCCGATCGGCAGGTCCCTGGTCCCTTGGAACAACGACCCGTATTGAGCACTCCATCCAGAACGCGTATCTCAAAGGTCAAATGTCCACCGCCTATTAAAAGCTGGGCTATCTAACTAAATTGCCTTGTACTTTCAGCTATCGAGCTATCGGAGCATTTCGTTTACATCGAGAACCAGTTCTTTGTCACATCGTCAGTTCAGCCCGTTTACCACAAAGCGATAGCTCATGCGCTAATCGGCCTTAATAATTAGCACGGTGGTAAATGATGTTACCGTTGAGAACAATATTGGGGATGCTCTTGTCCATAGGGCGATACGGGCGCACCGCAGCGGTACCAAGTGGCGGGCAGTCATAGTCATCCCACTGCTTCCCGGGTTCACGTTCCCAATCGATCATAACGACGCGAGTGCTGTAAGTGACCAAAACCTTCTTTAAACCCTATCTGCTAATAAATCGGTGGTTCGCGATGTAGATCCGGTTGATTGTTGAGCTTCAAAATCGTTCCATTTGCCGTGGTCCCCACTCAATATTCTCGAGACTAAGGAAAGAAGGTATTAACGTGAGTGATTCTATCAGACGCTCTCACTATCCCCTACTTAATCATCAATCTCTGCAGCCGAGCGACTATATCACTTTCTTCTCATTACGAGGCTGGGGAAAGCTTGACAGCGGCTCCTTAACAACCGAAATGGTGAGGCAGGGAAATAGAGACATGTATCGAATGCTCACATTACTCTCCTTCAGGTCTACATCCATGCCAAGGTAAGCTACTTGGTTGTGTTGTACACCAGAAGCCATCCCTTTGCTGACATGGCATACATGCAGATTATGATCGTCGATGACAGGCTTGCCATAATTGGCTCTGCCAACATCAACGAGCGATCCATGAGGGGCGACAGAGATTCCGAGCTGGCATGCGTCATCCGTGACACCGATATGATTGAAGGGTGAGAGCCTTATCCTATTCCCCTCAAACCTTGTGTACTCACGTTCTGCAACTCAGGCGCATGGCTGGTAAACCCTTCAAAGTCGGCCGCTTCGCCCACACCATGCGAGTGCGCCTCATGAGAGAGCATATCGGAGTGGATACAGATGCGATGTATGAGGAGGACCTGTTAGCATCAAAACCCCAAGCAACGATGGAAGACCTCAAAACCTGGGATCCAGACCAGGAACAAGGTGCGGGGAAAGCGGATGGTATTACAAAAGTGAAGCACCACGGCGCAGTCGACATATATCTTGCGAACGCGCGGGACGTGGCGGAGCAAGGTAAAATCATCTCATTGATGAGTCATATTTGCGGCAGATTTATTTGATTTGTTTGGATAGGGGCCTATGGTATTGCGGAAGGTCTGGCGAAAGCGACAGGCTCACTGGGGAAGCACAATAAGGTGGCTCCAAATGCCTCCATTGGAATCAAGAAGAAAGCGCAAGAGAATGAGAAGCGTGTCTTCGGCAGCGATGGCTCTAGCCAACCAGGGTTCGCCAGTTCAAAAGTGCCAACGATAGAGGAAAGCATGATTGCGGGACACCGGCCCCAAGACGGCGAGAAGGGTGCTGACCCTCCTCTAATGGACGCGATTGAAGAAGGGAAGGAACCGAAAGGCGACGACACTGTTCCGGAAGCTACCACCATGGACGGTGAGATGTTCGGCGCACCTGCAGATGCTGCTCCATCTGCACAGGTTGACGACAGGCCGCCGAACGATCAACCTGGGCAAATGGAGGCGAGCGAAGCCGAGAGAGCGGCTGCAGAAGCACGAAAGCGCATTCGTCAACACCTCTCCGTTAAGACTGGTACCAAGCCGTACACCCTCCCAGTTCCGGCGGGGGAGATAGATCCGTACGGGTTCGAGGACCCGCTAGATGAGGCCTTCTTCATGGATACGTGGATGACTACAGCCGTTCACAATGTAAGTGACCCACCCGTGTTGATCTCTGCGTTGCTCTAATCATTTGTTGACTCTTTCAGACCGAGATTTATCGCAAAGTCTTCCATTGTACTCCTGATGACATGGTGACCACATGGAAGCAGTACAAGGAGTTCCTTCAATTCCAGGAGCGGCTAAACAAACCAGTGAGTGTACTCAATGCGGGTGCTGACTTGGTCCACATCCTGATGTCGACCCCATGTTACTAGCCAAAGGATGCTCCCCCCAACGCACCTCACGTAGGCCGTGTGCCCTCAGAAGGTGGCACAGCAGGAGAAGAGGTGGGAGTGCCTAACACTCACCCCGACGGAAAGATGGATCCCAATCTTTCTGTCGCTGCTGACGAACACGTTCCCGCTCCAAGAGCCAAGTCGCCGATCGAGAGCGAAGTCAGCGGCACCAAGAGTGACCTTGTTCCTAGCAATTCCAGACGGAGCGCCGCCGACCAGAGCACCGGGAGTCATCAAGAACATCGACGTCGTCGTGCGACCAACTTCGACGAGCCGCTGGAGCAGTGGGAGCGAGACGAATTCGAGGGGCTGTTGGAGGGGGTGAAAGGGCATCTGGGTGCGTCTCAGTTAACCTGTGTTATACTGAAGTCTAGCTGACTGGACTGTGCATTCTAGTCGTATTCCCGACCCGATTCTTAGAAGGAGAAGACACGGCTAATAATTTCTTATTCAATTCTGATAGGTCAGCTGCAACGTCTTTACTTTCATTTCTTCTTTTTAGGCTGGGTGACTGACTGACCTTCCGATCCAGACTCTTGCCGATGCCTATTTACAACTGAGCTTCAGGTCGAGACAAATCCTCATATTATATACCATATCTTGGACACCCATACATCATGTATTTTAGATATGAAGTCCACTTTCCGCAAAGAAACGGCTTTCATAGACCGTACACACATGATAGTCTCCAAAATGTCCGAGGGCTCAAACCGAAAGGAAATCCAGGTCTGTGATTTAAGACATGAGACATCCTCAAGGGTGTTACTCATTGGCATACGACATACACTATGATACTCCGGATCGAACCCATTACGATCTGCTCTGCTCGTGGTCCAATTCAAAGGTGCTTCTACACATGAGACAAAATGATCCGCAGTGGGTTCGAGAACAGCGAACGGGTCCCAGGTATGAATTAATAATATGGTCGTATAGAATCCGAACTCAACTGCAAGTCTCACTCACTAGTCCCTTCCAGCTGGCTCACAAGATTACTCACCGATCCAACCCCAGTACCCAGGGACCCAGCTGTGCTTCCAACGATTGCCCGATATGCCCGCTGTTGGCGATAGAAATTTGAGGTGACACCTGTCGTGGGTTAGGACAATGTCTTGTACCCAATCAATCGGGAAAAGTGACAAATCTGTGGAGATGAGCCCAACTCCCGCAGGACATGCGCAAAGGTCAAAATTGACAATATCTATTGAGGATCTTGTATGATGGTGCTTGAAAACACATGGCTGATGGCGGCGACTTCGACCATCGCCGCGGCCTCACACGGAAGTACCTCTCGGCACTCCCCGCTCAACCACCATGCTTCACGTTCTTCCCAAGTAGTCGGTGTTTGAACCCGCTCTGCGAAGATTATTCAACCTTGTGCCGGCAAAACCTATATAAATTAGGCTCGGTTGAGAGTGTCGCTCACCAACCTGTCCCTGCATCGGTCGAAAAAGTTGGTTGGGGCTGCAAACTCCTCTCAGTCGCCGCCGGTTCCGCTCTTTCATGGTCTTCACATTCTTCTCATCGAGATACTGAGTACGTTGCTCGAAGTATGCACTACCTGAGGATTAGAAGTCCAGGCTCCGGTTTCGCTGCTATATGAAGCCAGATTTCATGTTGAATTGTCATTATCACACATCTACCCACCCGATCATCCACACCCTCGCCCGCCGACAATTCCTAATCTAATTCAACACCCATGCACACCCCCGTCTGTCAGATCAAAGGAAACGCCAGTGATGCGCAAAAAGCACTCCTTGACACCCAAATTGCCGCCCTAAATCTACCAGGATTCTATGGTCACGCCATTATGGACCGAGTGAAGATCGTCGAGGTTGGTGTAGTTACCGATGAGGGAGTGAAAGACAAAGAGACGACCATTCGTGTCGAGTTTGAGACGCAAGTAGAGCTTGGTACGCCGAATCTATCTTGCTTCCATGTCCATGTCCTCGTTTGACCTTCTCAACCTCACGTACGATCTTCTCTTTGATATATATTTCGATAGATATGTGCAACCCCAGTGGTAACCTTCACGGTGGATGCGCTGCGTATTTGGCTGCCGTGTTCGTGTTCAACCGTCAAATGAAACTACGATTTAGAAAGCTCATCCGCTCCAAATATGAATAGCACCACGTCCGTTGTATACTGCCTGTATGACGACTCCAAGTACATTTCTATGACACTGGATACAATCTTTCATGCCGCTGGGCCAGTGTGAGTGGATAACTTGGTTTCCTGTTCCGAAAATACTAACGCCAGTTCTCGTTTCAGAGGCTCGAATATAAGGATCATTTGTATGTTGGTAGCCATCGGTGGGCGCATTAGCACTTCGCGGTGTGAGGTACGTAAATCTTGAGACTTGACTCTTCCTATGTAATCCGTTGCTGATCAGTCATTGGCCTTGCTAGATATGGGGGAAGGAGAATGGTCGGCTGGTCGCGTCAGCGAGCCACCTTAAGCTTAACTTGACTCCCAAGACCAAGAAGCCAAAGGCCAAGGGAAAGCTGTAAACTAAACATATTTCAATCGACCATGGCCAACATACAGTATTTCTCATACGGGTCCAGGAAGTCACACCCATTCACAGACATCCTTCTTTGGTTTTGTTGTTGTTGTTGTTGTTGTTGTTGCCATACCGTTTTTCAATCCATTATAATACAGAACAAACTTCAATATAAATAAACCGTACAGAGGTTCTCATGTAACAGCGTCAATGTTGAGACTAACATCATAATTGAACATTTCAATTCTGCACATGTATTGTTGTAGGACTGTTGATATCCTGTATCAACTTGCCCTGGGCGAAGTTCGTTTCCGTTTCCCTCGCGTCTCGTCAGCCGAGGGGAAGACTAATCTGAGGTGGGTTCCTCCCTGAGAGACCACTAGCAAAAGAAAAAAAAAACACCCAATCGCCCGCGAAGCCAGAGTCCTCAACTCCTAGTATATACGCAGCTTATGACCCAAAGCCGACATAGCACTGCCATTTCTTTGGTGTTCTGGATTTGTAATTAAAATCGTTACAAAATCATATACACGCATCGTCTACTTGGATAATATATACACACTGTCCGGCAATCTCCTCTGGCATGCAAAAGGTTAGCATTTGAGCAGAGGTGTTTGTTGCTAGCTCCAGAAGACCTGAAACCACTTTACAGTAGTCCAGATCCTAAATTAGGAAGAAGCTACGTCAGGCTGTGCGTCAAGAGACAATAATGGCAGCCCTAGCATAAACTTTGGGGGCCACCCCGTGTTCGTTCAATAGAATAGATGTAATCGAGACCGTCAGAAACTGAGGAGGCCAGCTGCTGTCACGATCTCAATCGATCACCGAGCACAGGGCGCTCACCTTCTCTTGGGAGCTCAATCAATTGATTTCGCAGCGCCTATCTCACCGGTGCCTTAAACACCCAAGCTCCGCAATCTACGAACATAGAGTTCCCAGGTGTTCGGCTGCTCACTTTTGTCGCTGTCCAAGGGTGACAGCTGCGAATAGGGAGAGACCATACAATCATATCAACCTGAGAAGTGCTCTACTCGGGCTACCAAGAGACTGTACCTTTTCTGGAGTTGATTCGCTGATGCGATCGATAAAGCCTCTCGGAGTTAGAGCCGCCGCAGCCATTTCGCGGAGCTCGCGAAGCCCATCGTCAATCAAGGGTACAGCTGGTGTCAGCCTCTGATTCGCTGGGAAAAGATCATGAGGGAGCTCAATCATTTACATCTTGCCGTTCTCCTCCACCTGTGACCGAGTTTGAGCGCTCAAGATCCGGAAGCCCTTTGAGCTAGTATCTGATTATACCCAATTTTAATATTTTTGTTGCTTCGCCTCGCCATGCGGCTGGCCGATTGCACATTGAATGTTCGGGTTGGCACCCTAATTCTTCAGCTGTCATGGGCCTCGTGCTCGTTGCTTCGCAAGGCTTAGGGACATCTGCGTTTTACTGATAGAGCTCTCTCATAGATTCTTCGCAGATATGGATGGGCTATATAAGCGAGCTATCAGCGTATCTTTTGTTCACCATCGTTCCCTCAGTAGACCATCCTCTCATCCTATTCGCTTCAACCTCCAAACACACCTATCATCATGTCGGACATCGAATTCAAGCCCAAAACTGGCGTGTACTTGCTCAGGAACGCGGCCACCAAGACCATGGTTGACCAAACCAGTGGTTGGTCTCCCAGCTTATTCCTTCTGTCCAAAGCAAAATTCTGACAGTAGCACTTATCTGCATTTCGATAGGCTCAGGATCATCCGCACCCAACGCGGTACAAGGCTACGAAAAGCACGAGAGCGAAAGCTTCACTCACCAATACTGGTACACCGTGAGCATTGGAGATCCGGACCAGCCCAACGCCTATTACCTTCAAAATATCGGATCCGGCCAGTACCTCACAATAGGCACACTCGCCTCAGGGTAAGCTCGCTTAAGACACCACACTCGCCTTTTGATGATCGAGTTACTCATGATCTCTATAGTGCGACTAACGTCACAGCCGCAAATCCATTCAACGATCCCGAGGAGAAGAAGATGCAGCAGTGGCTTTTCTGGGAGGGCAAGCAGGGTCTCTGCAGGTATGGACGATGCCTCTCGCCGTTCATGTGAATGCAGGTCCAGACCTGACGATTCCAACCTACCGATAGAATTCAGAACGTCGCCCGCCGAGAAGATAACACTGCCAGGGGATTCATGCAACTTGCAAGAAAGTACGCGTACCAGGTTTTTTTTTTCGGTCATAACATGATGCTGACTTGTGTACCTAGCTCTGCAGAGAACTTTGTCCCAGTCACGGTGGACCTTAGGAGCGACAACCTGACCCAACAATGGCGCATCATCAACAGGACTCGCACCGCACCGGAGGTCGCAAAAGTGGCTGCGGAATCTGCGCCTTCCTTGTTGAAGGGCGTCACGGCTCTCACCCCTCCCTCTCTGTTAGTCTCCCCAACCCAATGCTCCGCTGCTACTAGCATCTGATCGAAACACATTTGAACAGCTACTTGCAGATGCCAAACATCATGTTCCAGATCCTCCAAGGCAAGTATACGGACAGCGGCGACATCATCAAGCAAGGAAAGGCGCACTTCGACAAGACCCAGATCTTCGCGTTCAAGCATTGTGTCGATAGGTGGGCTAACGAGAATGTCCGAGTTTTTGTAAGTATCTCTGCCGGGGCGCTTCGGGGTCGGGGACCATTGCTGACGGTTCCGACATTACAACACACAGACCTTCCAGATCCTCGCCGGCTTGGCGTTCGGGCAACAGGCGGGTGCTGCTAAGACAGCGGTTTGGGGTCTGAGGGACGATGACTTGGATAGCATCATGTACTTCGATCTGCAGAAGGGCCAGGTCCAGAACTCCGATCCCACATTCACACCAAGCAACTCGTTCTTCTGAACGAGCACATACTCTACCGTTCACATTCCTTGAAGCTGTAGCGCCCGTTTCGTCTGTCGATTGCCTGTCGCTTCGTGAGCGGGTATGATAACGTGTGCAACCAATTGATTGATTGATTAAACCTGCATCGTGCATCATCATTTGCGTACCGTTGAATGACGCCGCCACTCCCACTCTCAGTAGCGATTTTTGCCTAAGGAGGGAGGGGATCGACCTTACGTTCTGCCTTGACCGATGTAGGTAGTGTTGAAGATGGCTTGCGTCAGAGCCTTAGGCCTTCAGCCTGCGGTTATTTTATGATGGGATACCCTCCTTGGATTTGTCAGCACTTGATACCATTCGAACATTCGTGCCTGGATACTTTATCGCCGACTGTTCACCACCCCAGTGAATGGCTCACTCCCGGAAACGATCCACTACTCTACAGTCTTTTCTGACTCCGTCTACGCCAAAGCTCAGTCAAGGTCAAACCAAGGCTCTGACCTTATGGGTCAATGACAATATTACCGATCGCGTGGTTCTGAACCATGAAAGTTGGCCAGGTGTCTCTATTGGGGACGTCATTCAAGTCCAGTCTTCGACCAGTGTGGCAAGAGGCGAGGACTTCAGTAACTTCTGTTTTGTTGTCGGACCGGATGAAGGACATCGACATGGAGCGCTTCAGCAAATCAGCGTACCAAAGCATTTGGCCACTGTGTTTGGTCTTCAAAACAGGTAAAGAACAAATTCAAACCGGCCAATGAGTATGCAAGTCGTATGAATGATTCTTATCTTTGACTTTGAGGTCGGAAGTGACTCTGAAGAAGGTGAATAGTGGTGTTGCATGAAGATCGTGGCGAGCGAGCACTCACGGCACATAAACATGCCCAGATCTCCAAAGAAAGCGTCAGTGCCGACTATGTAGAGATATTTTTTCGCGATCAGTATCTGGGGCGCTGTGACATGTGGAAATTGGGAATCAGCTTGGAAGAACAATGCATACACGTGGAAGAGAAGATCAGCTTTGCCGGCTGCATATCTGGCGTCGTAAAAGCTCTGTACGTCAAAGGTAATCGAGTCAGTCCTTCCCACTTATCATATGATATGATTCACCCATGCCGTTGATTAACATCATCTCATAGATATCATCAGCATACATCACGTCGCGGACTAAGATGATGTATCGATCCATGTCCGCCAAAACCACTGTTTTCATTCAAGTCTGCCAGGAGCTCTGGGAGTTTGCCGATGATGGCGAGCGCTACTACGAGAAGATCTGTCACTCGTTTCTTCCCGCGCTGATTGAGCGATGGCAGAGTATGAACGCGACCCATGTGTTCACGATTGTACTCATCTCACGAGTCTTCTACGATGACTCGGAGACGGAGTATGCCGCAGGCCCGCTACGGCAGGATCCTGACACCCTACAATGGTACAAAGACTTCTTCAAGGTCATTTTGGACATGGAGGTCGTACAAGATTGGAAGGCTAGCTTAGTGTATCTCAAGGAATCCTTCTGGACTTTCCAAAGAGACATCCTGCTCGCGCATCACTACCATCAAAACGTCAAGAAGCAGGACCCTTCGAAAGTTGGTCCAACAAAGAGTTTCCAAAACGAGGATCCCATCCGCATCGTTGGGCGTATAAGCATGGCGCACGAGGGACCAGTCCTAGAGGCCATCAACCTCAGTCTCAATCCACTCGAGACGCATTACATCGACCGCTCACTCTTCCTCACTGGCTGCTCGATCATCATGGTCTCACCTGGAACAGGTTACTACCGCGTCAACAAGAGATTACTTCAGCTCACAACGACCCGCCTGCTAGATCAAGGCTTCGGCCTGGACCTGATTTGCATGTCCAAGACGCCCCTTCATCGAACGCCGGTGTTCTGCTTCAGGGGTGTTGAGCCAGGAGCAGAAGTGCTCCCAGGTGTGAGAGAAACAGATCCGCTGTGGGTTTGGGAAGAGGAAGATGGACCGATCCCAGGCATGAATCCGAGACGAAATGCTTCGCCGCAGGTCAAGAAGTATCTTTATTGGGAGCCCTTCTGGATATCGTTATCGTTCTGGGATCAACAAAACGACCTACCTTTTAGGGAGGATCGGTCAGCAGTTTACTTTCTTCCCTTGAACGAGCCAATCTGTACTGATATATTGGTCTAGATTTGTTACCCGAGCAAGGATGCATGAGATTCAGATGCTAGGGCTACTGGAACACGACGTGTCATCAACACTTGCCATACCACTATTAGACGATGATCAAACTAGGACACCGCCGAGTCCAGGAGAAGGCGTCAATCGTAGTGAGGCATTGAAGCGGCTGAGGGAGAAAGCCGATAGTGACACGTTTGCCCTAAAGCGGAAGCCTGCCGTACCATGCACAGGCATGTCGACAGCAGGGTCAGCACCCTTCATCACATCTGCAGCACCACGGCCTCCATCTCCGCATGTAACGCGTGCCACGTCTGACTTCCGACCGCAGCTACTGTCACGGACCGTGTCTGAAGAAGTGACCCCTAGTCTCAGCAAGACATCCTCTTCAAGTTCTATGGCCACCACGCTGGCAAACTACAACCACAAGGCGAAAACAGCAGAAAGTCCAGTGCTTAGTCCAAGAGCGATGTCTCCTGTGCCGAGAGAACGTACGTCCGAAGAGACACCTCGTCCTCTGTCGCCTGCCGTCGTCCCCCCTCAGCGTAGTGGTTCACCAAGCCAACGTTCCGTGCGTTCCACGTCGACCTCGTCCACGAATAACTCGAAAAAACGCGCAGGAACGATGACCTCAAGACTCGGTCTGGGTCAATGGCTCTTCAATTCCTTCCGGGCCGAACCAAGCCTAGCCGAGACGGCTCAAGTCTCCATCAGCCGGCGCGATGTCGATCGCGCTCCACTTCCGACTCCGACACCTCTTAGACGAGCCTCAACTGTGGCCGGTTCGTCGACTTCGGGAAAAGTCGATCAACCCAATCAATCTTCTCCTATCAAGGCAGCGCCGCCCAAGCCGATTGCAATCAAGAGCCCAGCGAATGCAACAAGAAGGCCCGGCAGTGGGGGAACTTCACGAGCAACCAATATCCTCTCTGCTTCTCCTTCCAAGGCTGTGGTGCTATCGACTCGACCAGGATCGTATGTGTCACCCAAGTCCAGTTCCCCAGCACGAGACTCGATGATGGGTGTCGCTCCGGCGAACCGAAGACTTATGACGTTGGAGGCAGTCCCAACTCCTCCTACAAACCCATCTCGACCATTGTCCATCCTTTCTGCGTCTCAGGCTTCCATGGCCAGAAGATGGCAACACATCTTCGCGCAGCCGACGAGCCAGCATCAGATCAAATGGAAGGCGATCACGACACCAGCATGTCTACCACTGACATCTGAATACTACCCTAGCAAGACAGAGATCGACAAGGCTTACCACGTCTATTCGTATGACGTTCTTCTGACTCCAGATATGCACTCTTCGTTCTTGCTTAAGAAGTTACCGGGGATGGCAGAGGAGGATTGGCCGTTGTTAATCATGCGGATGATGGCGATGTTGAGGCTTCAGCAAGGGTTTCAGGTCATCACTGCTCCTTCCCCGTCTGCGATAGAAGCTCTTATACACGGGAACGCGCCTACCCCAGCGCTCGAGACGGCGATGATGCCAGCTGCACGGTATCCGGTAGGTTCTGGGAGATATGCTACGCCCACTCATCCCATCGGTCCATCCCACGTCTTGCTGTCCATCAGAGACTGCGTGTACTTGAGTATGAACAACCAGATTCATCGCATCTCGTTCGATCCTGTGGAGCAGGTCATCCAGGTGATGCGACTGACGCGACGGATTACGCACTCACAGGAGTCTCAACACTATCGATGTCTGGTATGGCCGAGGCTTGGAGACGGGTATAAGGAGGTGTCAGCAACATTTGAGTATCCAAGTCTGGACAATTTCGGGTGGAATAGGTGGGTGACAGAAGATCCTTGAACCCATTGCGGCCTCCATGTTGATATGCGGTATGTGTTTTAGGATGGACATGCTTGTT
Organism: Tulasnella sp. 332; assembly: GCA_019632285.1. Classification (NCBI taxonomy): domain Eukaryota; kingdom Fungi; phylum Basidiomycota; class Agaricomycetes; order Cantharellales; family Tulasnellaceae; genus Tulasnella; species Tulasnella sp. 332. Next base: position 19,269 of record WSTV01000107.1, read on the forward strand.
GCTGGCTATGAGCACGGCTTTGCCGAGTCACTACGGCATTGGCGAACTCGCTTCTTGGTCATACCATCTGAGAATCCACCAACCTTGAACCAGATGTCAGGCGACCGCCTCAGTGACGAGGAAATCCGACTCTTGGGCATCGAGAAACTTGGAGATCTATTCCACAAGGCTCGATGGTACAAACCGAACGAAAAGCCGGAAGATTTCACTCCGCCCCGGTTCCTCCTCACGACGCTCGGGCCATCAGCTTGCGTTCTCGACGAAGGGTTGGTATCTCAGCTCGACGAGATCCACGCGCAAGGCCCACTGAGGAAGAAGCGGAGCAGCACGAAGAGCGTGGAGGACACGCCACTTACAACACTCGCAAAGGCGATGCGAGAGGAAGACGGCGTGCCGATCAAGGACTATGTATGGCATAGAGTGGTTCATGCGGAATCGTTCACTGGGTACGATTTCGTCTCGTGGCTGGTCAGGGAGTACAAAGATGTGGGAACGAGAGAGCAGGCGACGGCTTGGGGTCAATCTCTCATGAACCAAGGCTTGATAGAGCATTGCAAAGGCAAGCATGGGTTCCTGGATGGGTATGTTCAACCCAAATAGACGTTATTTTATCATCGTGCGTCTAATTCTTATCGTCATAGGCATTACTACTATCGTCTAAAGGACGAGTACGCAACCGTGGCCAAACCTGCCAAGGGCACGACGAACAAATGGTTCCGGACCACGACGACCATGATGAACCCTCGCGGCGGAGATGAGGTTCTTCTCGGATCTAAGGCGTGTCTGGAAGCCGTGGTGGCAAAGTCTGAAGCGACACCCGCGAGCACGCCCATGAAACCCCAAAGCACTTCGAAAAAGTCTCGGCGACGCCTAGTGCTCTCTCAAACGATGATTATCCACGTGGATCCGCAGAGGCGGAGCAGGGACGCCGAAACAGTCATCCTTCATCACGATGTCATCCAGAACCCGGGCACCGCATTCCATTTCGAGCTGAACTGGGTCGGGACGACGGCCAAGTTCATCGATGAGCTCTTGCAGTCGTGGAGCCACTCGATCGAGAAGTACGGGTTGCGCTTGGTTGAGGCTTATGTTGACCCGATCACAGACGTAGCTGAGAAAAGTGTCTTCCACTCGACATATCCCATTCGGTTAGCATTGGCCCCTCCCTCCGTCCCGAACCTGGAGAGGCGGCTTCCAGAGGGCACACAAATGGATCAATTCTTTGAGTCGGCTATTTTAAGGCATTTCGACTACATCTTAGATATCGAGGCCGGATCGCGGTATTCGGAGACTGTCGACGTGGCGTACTCGTACCGTCGCTCGAGCTTCCACCATAGCCAGTTCGTCCACAAGAGCGGTCTTGCGTTCGTTGTCGTAATTGGAGGCACCGAGGGCTTCAGGTGGATGACGAATCGTTTAGCAGGGGCGTCGAACAGCTTTAATATGTCGGGGTGGAGTGCACTAGGGGCAGGTCCTGGCCGTAACGCTGGAGGAGGGAACAGGGGTAAGAACAGCGCGAGCAGCAGCATGGCCCCTGGGCCCTCCATGTCATCCACGGCGACTGTGCACAATGACCGTGGTGAGAGGGAAAGGGTCGCCACATCCGTGCTGATTCAGAAGCAGCTACGGGGCCTGAGCGAGTTCTGTTCGGATGCGAACAGGTTGGATGCTTTCTACGCTTCCACACTTGCAAGCCTACAGCCTGAAAATCTAGCAGCGGCAGAGCTGGCCTCATGAAAATGCGATTGGGTCATCCGGTGTTTGGATCCTCCGGTCTTCTTTCCTGTCGAAGAATCCTTTATCTGTGCTAGTGTCACACGGGATTACGAAATATCTTCCTTGGCAGAATTCTTAGGTTATACAGCCTGCATAGCATTTCGAAAATACGCGCCCAACCCGGCAGCCAGAAGGTGAGATCGGCAGGGGGGGCTTCACACAGCTTCAACGTTCCGTTGAGCTGCCGATCGAATATGACAACCAATCAATAATTGACAACGCTACACACCAATCTATACTAGACTCGATCTCCTGTACATACTGTTAGTTATCTGTCTGAAAACGAGACGCAGCAACAAGGGGGTAGTTCAGGGGCGCCCCTCCCCGGACTTAGGATTTAGTGCGCGCTCTAATTCATGTTCTGACTGCCACAGCCTCGCAGACGGCCTGCCCTATAAAGACATCCCGGTCTTGACTCCTCGGTTATCGCATCTCCTCCAACAGTTCCTTGGGTGTACAGATCATTTGCTTGACTCGGAACATCCCGCTCGACCTCTCCCGCTTCCCCAATATCAAATATGTCAACCACATCGCAAGCCGTACGTCGCCCTTGATCTCATCTAGCTGGCTGGGCGCGTTGCTCAATTTTCAATCCTGGCATCTTTCAGATACGGCGAAAGCTCGTGATAGTCGGTGACGGCGCTTGTGGCAAGGTCAGAATTGAACTTTCTGCCGCTCCGAGTCCGGCACCCCCGTATAACGAGCCGTCCTTGATACTCAGACATCGCTACTATGCGTCTTCGCCATGGGAGAGTTCCCCAAAGACTATGTATGTTTGTTCTCTTGTTCTCGCGAATCCTCTTGCGAAAAACCTCACCTGCTTTATGATTTGGCTGCGGCGCTTCGATAGGAACCAAGTGCGGCGTTCGCGTCTCTCACGTATGCCGGTCACCGTGGCTGATCCCCAAGCCACCCCATGCTCCTTTTTGTAATCCGCAGCCATATTCGAAAACTACGTCGCCGAGATACGATTAGATGGCAAGCCAGTACAGCTGGCATTATGGGATACAGCGTGAGCTTCCTATTTTGTCCAATTCCATCCGGATGGGGGCAAGGCCGCTAACAGATGACATCATTCGTGGCATTTTCCAGTGGACAAGAAGAATACGAAGTATGTTTGCGCTATAAAAGACCTTTCTTCCCACCATCCACAGCTATAAAGTCTGGTTTATTGACGTCGTTTGTAGCGACTACGCCCATTATCGTACTCAAAAGCCCATGTCATCCTCATCGCCTTCGCCATCGACACTCCCGACTCCTTAGAAAACGTAACCGTAAAGGTAATGAAAGGGGTCATATCTTTGGTCCAGCATTTCCCTAACGGCCTTTGTCCCAAATGCAGTGGATTGAAGAGGTACGGCAAATATGCGGTCCCTCTGTCCCTGTCATTCTCGTTGGCTGCAAAGCCGACCTCCGGCCCATGGATGCCCTCGACGCATCCAACGACCACAGCCTTCCTTATGTGCCGCGCGCGAGAGGTGAAGCGGTGGCAGCGGAGATCGGGGCCCGGTCATATAAGGAGTGTTCTGCCCTGCGGACGACGGGAGTAGACGACGTGTTCGAAGCGGCAACGAGAGCGAGTATGCTTGTCAGAGGAGAGGGTGCCGGTGCAGGGGGTGGCAAAAGGAGGTCGTCTTCAGGATCACATGGTGGCGACGGCGGTGGCTGCTGTGTTGTCTGCTGAATCCACCACTTCCGATGCACGATTTCTGTTCACGATTCTCCCCCAGTTCGGACGCTCCTTTTCAACATGCTTCTTAGATCTTCAGACTCCCTGCGCTTCCTTTACTCTCTCACATGATGCCTACCACTATGCAATCACGGACTCGGTCTCGTAGGTAGTTATTTCTCTCACTGCCCATCTATCCATCCTATTGGCACACTCGGTCACGATATTTTGACAAAGCCAATCGCGTGTTATTCTTGTCAAAGATCGACGTGGATGGGATAGGTAAGCGGGAGAGAAGGAGAATGTGGGGGGAGGAGAAATAAGATTAATATGGTCGGCTATCTAGAGAGTGAAACACAGCCACGAGCAGTCACCTGCCCCGCCTCCGTACCAACGCACTGGTACGTTGCTCGCCGCTCGCCGCTTCACTTTACGAGCTCGGGCCGAGCAGCACACTGACGGTGATTCACAATAGTGTTTTGGTGCTATGAGGCCAATTTCGTGTACGTTGCTGGCTTTATCCGACTTCGGACAGCCTTGATCAGGTACAGCGGTAACGAGCTGACTGCTACGATCACCGCGACCTTCCAAGCAAATCTTTGCGTCATAACAAACGAGAGGTCTGATAAGACCAAGGGGATTTTGATCAGTCACTGATGCAAGATTATTGCTCCAACGGCAGAGACGCTTACCAAAGTATTCAGGTAGGAAGGCGATACTGATAACATAGAAGAAGAGGGTGACAATTTCGGCTGCCACCATGTATGTGTGCCTTCCAGACAAGATAATCAGTTAATGAACCGAGAAGGGCGGGCGAATAGTGCTTTACCAGGTAGTGATCTCCAAGGCGACCATTATCAGCTCGTTAAGGATCAGCGCCGTGAAGGAGATGGCGACGATGTTCAAGAACTCATTCTCGAAGAGGACGAGGGACATGATCATAATTGCAGCGCCTGGGCAGGAGAAGATGCGCGTCAACGACTCAGGGAGTATATGGAGGCGAGGAAGCGTACATGCCTTGATACAGGCTAATCATCAACCACGTGAAAAATGTCTTGAATGATAGCGACCGTCCCTGGAAACCGAAATAGGCTTCAGCGACCCAACGTCCAATCACAACAACCACCGTCTCACCTTCGTCAGTTCCTTATACAGCTCAGGATACAACAGTGCCACATCCTCATTCACATCCCGGTCCAACACGAGCGAGAAGACAGGCGCCATCGTATACACGGTCGCGTACCCGACCATAAGCCACCCTTGATACAGCGCAATGGGCGAAAAGTAGAAGATAGCAGAGAACACGGCCTGCATAATGGAAATGATCAACCCTCGATGAATGACGAACTGAGCGAGCTTGGCGGAGCGCTTGTATGAGTTCCGACCGTGCCACATGAGGAGCTTAGTAAGGAAGCTGAACTGCGTGACGGAAAAGTCGGCTGCAAGGGAGGCTTGTTTTCCTTCCTTACCGACGATACCAACACCTATGTTCCATGAGAGCGTTGTGTTAGTTACAGGCAATATCTTGAGAATAAAGGTGGCTTACCAACGTCCGCAGCTTGGATCATACTGACATCATTTCCTCCGTCTCCGATACAGCATACACGCTTCTTTGTGTGTTGTCGAATGAGACGAGCGACATCGGCTTTCTGAGTAGGAGAACATCTACAGGCGACGACCGCCGACAGTTTTGTGGCGGCCTCAATAAACCGGGTCTTAAACAGGTTCAAGTACATCTGAAGTCATGGACGTTGAATAGTTAGATCTATGGGGCGGATTCGGAGGTCGCACCTGCAAAGACTCTCCATCGATGACCAGACAACAGTCGGGCTTCGACTCGATGAGCTCCAGTTGATCGCTGGCCTCGTTAGCCGTCTTCACTATCGAAATTGATGAGCAAGTCAGAAAATATTTACGAGACTGTGCAGAGACCAGCTCACGCTTGGCGATACAGTGAATGTACTGGTTCCTAGCGACCAACTTCGTGGATATCGCAATGCATGTCGCCGTCTCGATCTTATCACCGGTCAACATCCAGATCTTGATGCCCGCGTTTCTCAGAAGCTCAAGCGTAGATTTGACGTCATCCTGAAGTTTGTCCTCGACGCCAGTCAAGCCAAGCAACTCCAGCTCTCTTTCTAAATAGAGCGACACCACATCCGCCATAGCTTCGTTTCTCCCGTCCAACCTCACACTGGCCTCGTGATGCGCATCCTTGAACGTGTCGTACACATCCTGGCTCAATCGTTTCCTCGCCATGACGAGCGTTCGCAGACCCTCCCGGGCCATGTTAGCCGTCTCCTCGTCTAGCCAATCGTTCCTCTGCACGATCTTTGCCATCACGACGTCCGCGCCTTTCTGAAGGAAGGTCACTTCTCCTGTGCCTTTGTCACGCACTACAATCCCCATGCGCTTGGTCTCGGAGGTAAATGGGAAGATATCTAGGATATCGAAGGAGATGACGGTGCCATCGGGAGTCTGGAGGTCCATCCGGGTCCGATCACGGTAGACGAGAGTGAGACCAACGGATTCGGTCCATTTGACGATAGCAACCTCGTCTGGGGAAGAGGCTTGGTATGTCACAGTACCATCGTCGTTGCGTACGGGAGTCACCTGGTGCGATTTTAGCAGGTTAAATGCAATCTCTTGTGATTGAGAAGGTGTTAAGGACTAACGTTATGACAGAGTGCCAAGCTGAGCACAACGTCACGAACACGAGCGGACATGTCGCGCCGGCCGCGATTAGCCAGCTGTACTCCTGTCTGGAGCGTTCCTCCCCGCTTGGTAGCTAGCGAGAAGTAAACTCATCTCAGCATCACTTCCAAAACAAATTTCAAGCAGCAAACCTTGATCTGTCGATGCACCATATGCCACTGCCAACTGATGCGCGACCTCGTCCATGGAGTCGTACCCGTAGGACATGGTTCCCATGTGCAGCTTCTTCATCTCCATCTCTAGATCGCAGCAGTCGGGTAAGTATAGAATTCACGCAATGAACACTTAAATCGAGTGCTGACCATTTTGAGTGAGAGTGCCCGTCTTGTCACTGAGAAGGTATTGAACTCGTCCTAGCTCTTCCGGTAAAGTACTCGTGCGCACAATCGTATTGGGTATTTCACTATCGTTCATGATCTGATGGGCGTAGACTGTTTTCCCCATATCAAGATTGACGCGCAGACTGGAAAATGATGAGGCCTAGCAACACCAAAAGCCGTGGATCGGAGGAACATACCTGATTGGTATTATAGAGGAGAATAAGATAAGAAATCTAAACACGTAGATATACCATAGGCCTCGGAATCCATTCAAGGCGACGAGAGCAACAGACAACGCAAAGGTCACCGCGCACAAGATCTGTGCACAACTCATGTTAGTAGGTTAATTTAAAGAGCTGAAAATACACTTCACCTTGGCTAGCCGATTGATCTCCAAATCTAGCAATCCGACTTTTGTCCCAGGATGACTGGTGTTCATTACAGCTCGCGTTTCGGCGCCTGTGTAAATGACGAACCCGACGGCGGAACCCGCGGCAAGGACTGTATTCGACCATAAAACGTTCTCTGCGGTCAGCGGTTCGACCTTTGGAATTAAGGGTACGTCTCCGGCGCTCATCGGTTGACCGTGGATTGAGAATGTGCCGATGAAGGTGTGTATATCTTTAATGGGCCCATCGGCTAATCAGAGGGAGGATGTGAACCGTTAGCTTTAAATTCCAGGGCAGGAATTCATGAAGGCTTTACCATAAATCTCAGCATCCATGTTTAAAAGCTCCTTGTCCGACCCGAGTTTCTGACATGAAGGTACTGCGACCCTCAACTTCCAATCCGTCTCTCCATCCAGCTGGTCTGTACGAATGAAGCAGGTCCCGCTTGCGTCGGATGTCCGCAGCAACACCAAATCCGCCGGTACGCGCTGGTTCTTTTCGAGCACAACCATATCACCGACCCTTAGTCGTGAGCTCGGTACAGCACGAGTGAGAGGCATAGCCTCGGAGTGAAGGGAGGCGGGTTCGATGATCAAGTATTTCTGCGAATTGGCCTCCTTGTCACGCAGGTTTCGTTTGTAGTCGTCATAGGCCTCCTTCCCCATGGTCACCATCAGGACAAAAGCGAGAGGGGCGACATAAGTTACGATAAATCCTATAATAAGATGAGTAATATTCAAGAATAGAGTACGACTTGCGGTTACCCACCAATCTTGAGAGCTGGAACGAACTGCGATAGTGCGACGAGGAGGAAATACAGGTTGAAGAAGAACTTGAACTGCTCATAGAATACCAAAGGCAAGAATGTAAGGATGTTATATTTCTGATTTCGAACCACATTGGCTGGGAAGCGGTTTTGGAGCTTGTCTGCGGCACAGGCGGCGGTTAAATCGACGTGTTGTGTTCCATGACTGAACACTTAGCCAACTCGCCTAGGGGTCTAAATGGTATGATACGGGACTTGTCCCTCGCTGATGTGCTTGCATTACTGCTTTTACGTGATAAACTAGGTCGATTTGCAGTTTGGAGCTTCAAATCCGGCTGGTCAGTATCGAAACGCCAGTCCGCAAGGGGCTGGACGCACTATTCCACCCTCCTCAAGGTCATGAGCGGTACCGCTGGCCGGGCTTGTGTCTCCTGCGTACTCTAAAGACCCTTCATCATGCCCATGCGGACCCAGCAAGTCGATCTCTTCTTCGGGAGTGTCCGCATATCGCGCCCGTCGCTGCACTTGTTTCGTTCGAGACGACGGCCCAGACCTAGATGACGATGTCGAGGTCATTAAGCGGGAGCCTATTCTCTGCCTAGAAGGGTCTTTCCTATGGCTGGTTTGTAGGGAGTGTAGTTGGATGTTGTCTGTCATGCATGAGGCGAGGAGGTGACCGTCTAGGTAGAACCACCTTTGCGAGACTAAGCTGCGGAAGTCCCAAAACGGAACTTACCTCCGACCACAGCAAACGTTCGACGATAACGACCATTTAATGCATGTCATTTATAACACCATCTACATTTAACTAGATTCATGTATTTCAAACAACTACCGCTATTTTGTTCTTTCAAAGTCCAGGCCAACCCCCAACACGCGGCCACTTCATTTAGCGCCAATTTATCATCGGGACCATTCAGAGGCTTCAGTCCGCATCACTATCTCAGTGATTGGACTATGAGGCACCATTCGCTTACCTTCTTGGGAGCTGGTCCTGGCTCACACCAGGTGGTAGTGCCGTGTCAGCATATTTCAAACCGCCTTCAAGCAGATTCGCGCCCTCTGCTCTATTTGATGGTTTTAAAGTAGCTGAAACTAAACTGGGGTGTCCCAAACTCTACCGGTCGCTGATGGAGTAACGGCAGGTGCGATCGTTTAGGCTCGAAATCAACCAATGAACGACTTATAGATATCACATATTCATCTGCTGGGCGCTTTGGACGCTCGACGAAAGACAATAAAGCTTCAGAAGAATGTGGACTGTGCAGTGTTTCTCAAAAGAAAGAATCGATGGGTGTGAACGAGGGATCCGCGTTCTGAATCTAGCCCTTCTCCAGGTCGAAGGTGGCAATGCCGCCCAGGTCGTCGTTTCTTAGACCCCAGATCACTGTTTTGGCCGCCCCGTCGAGCTCTCTAAATGCTAAGAAAACCTGTATTTGGAAGGCCAGTAGGACGTAGTGCTGGTTGGCAATGCCTCAGAAACCATACTCGCCCCCCTTGAGAGCCGTACAGAAACATTTATACTGGCGTTAGCCCACTTATCAATGCAGCGCATAAACGCAAAGATCTGCACCTTTATCCATTTACTTGACCTGAATGATCTGGTACATGACGTTCGGAATCCGTAAATATCTGCGGACGAGCTTCAGATCCCTCTCGAGCAGGGAGTCGTATGACAAGATGCACAAAGATTAAGCTCCCTCCAAAGCTTCCTCCAACGAATCGGAGGCTGTCCTCTACTTGTTTGCACCAGACTTTCGTGGTCGAGCTCGATCAAGAAAGAGGTTTAATTCACCAATAAGCACCGGCTTTTAATTTCACGAGCCTGCAACTTGATTTTCATCGGCTGAGATAATCGAAAGATGCATTCTCCCGGTTATGTCAGCGAAAACAATTTTCGAGTGAGATTTATGTTAGAGAGTTTTCGGAGAGAGCAGAGGAGATGGTGGTAGATCAACGCCCATCTAGACCGCTGTTTCTGAGAGAGCGCCGGCGTGAATTCGGCTTCTAGATTGAGCTCCTCGGGAAAGAAGGGCACAAACCTCTGAGCATGAAGGTAGAGGATGCTTTTCCGTGATTAAGGAGCAAATATTGGTGGTTGAAAATATGGACATTAGACGCTTGGTGATTTCATGGCCAGTAATCGAACACATTCCTCCCCAATGTCTGTCCAAAAAGTCTCATCCCATGGGACCTTGACCTACAGATGACGTATACGATCAAAGAACCACGACCCCGACCGGCCAATTTTATTATTCTGCTTAGGCTCGAAAATCGATCAGTGGAATGAATTGCACCCATATTCGTGACCACTCGCTAAGCGCTCTTGACACCTGACGAATGTATTTTACGGCTTCAACTAGAGACGGACAGTATAGAAATTTTCAGAAGAACGTATTGCTGGGCGTGAACTTGGGATCTGCGTTCTGGATCTGGCCTTTCTGCATGTCGAAGTAGGCAATGCTATCTAGGTCGTCGTCCCTCAGACCCCAGACCGCCGTCTTAGCCGCCCCTTTGAGCTCTCCAAATGCCAAGCCGACGAGTACATGGTAGCCCTAAGGGATGTAATGGTGTCGACAAGTCGTCAGTAGTGCCTTACATATCTCAAGGGTCCCATTTAAAGAGACGTACAAAGGAATGGAGATTATCGTTGGCCCATTTATCAACACAGTCCTTGAAAGCAAAGACCTGAGTCTTGTCGAAACGCGCCTTGCCCTGCTGGATGATCTGGCCTTTGGACGTGTACTTGGCCTGGATGATCTGATACATGATATTTGGTATCTGCAAGTACCTGATCGAGATGGCCCAGTCAGACGCCAGATACCGACAGCGAGAGATGAGAAGAACGGAAGACTAACAACAAGGGCGGGGTGAGGGCCGTCGTATTGCCCAAGACCAAAGGCGAATCCTCTTCCGCCAACTTCGTGACCTCCTGTTTGGTACGAGTCCTGTTGATGAGACGCCATTGTTGCGTCAGGTCATCATCCTTCAGGTCCACCTTGATTGGGACAAAGTTCTCCCTAGAGCTGCGACGCGTGTCAGCCTTGGTTAATAGGCTAGAGGGACACATCGCTCACATACTTTTTTCCAAGCTTCATGTAGCCTTTGGCAACATTGATCTCTCGGCGAGCGACGTTTTGGATCCTATCGGCAGGATGGCATTGTTAAGCCTACAACTATAAGAGAGGTCGTACAGCCGACGAGATACATCATCTATACCTGCAAAGCCTTGATTTGCCCTCCCAGAAGAGCCATTGCTGGGTTTTTGATCTCTCATCGTCGTCATGGTACTTGCCGGTGGCTGTCACATCAGTATCACTGTGGTAATAAAGTGTCCTGGTCACCGAGGGCCAGAGTATACACCGTGCAATGAACTTACTCGTCGAAGATGGTCAGATACCAACCAGTGCGGATGTTGATGAAGTTATAGGCGTTAGGCATGTCCGGATTCCCGATGTTCACGACGCTCCAGTACTGGTTACGAAAGTCCTCGCTTTCAACCTTTTCATATGCCTGAACCGGGTTCCTTGGGGTCTTATTTCCGCCTATCAAGAAGTAGGCAGAGCTAATGTCAGGATTCACCTTTGAAAATGGTATAAGCGCCGACACGAACCGTTGATCAAATCCATCATGGTCTTAGTTGCAGCGTTTCTAAACAGGTAGACTCCATCGGCCGGCTTGTATTCAATTTCTGACATGATGGCAGACGTGGTGTAGCTTAGATTCGATGGGAGGGGAGGGGAGAGGAGAGGGAGAATGGGTAATTAGGGGATGGTGGTAGGCACAAGATATGCAAAGAGTGCGCTTATATGGTCCATCCATGCCTGTCCGCGGCGTACGAGTCAGCTCCTTCAGCACAGCGTTTCGAGGTAACTCCAAACCCAGGCTAGAGGCATCGAGGACGGAGCTTGTAGCCGTGGAGGGTGCACACCGGCTAGCGGGTGAAGGAGCAGTCCCACAATCAGATGCTGATGCAAAGGCCCAGACGACTTCTTGAGCTCCTGGACCAGTGCAAGATGAAAGATTGAGCTCCCTCCTGGGCTTCTCCCGACGAATCAAAGGCCTGCATCCACCGTATGGCACCAGGCTTTTTCCCGATCGGGGCAAATAATCGCAAGAGGAGCATTGGTGCTCGTATCAGTGATAAGCGCTGGTCGCATTTTCACGCGACCCCAATTTCGTCCTCTCTAACGGAGGACCCACTCAGAACACGCTAGGAATTTACCCATCGGTAACACCACTTAGACAATTCTGGGGTCAGATTTCCGTTGAGGAATGCTCACAAATTGCATCTGTAACGTTCGAGAACGAGACGTTTGTATATCATCGCCCATCCGGAGCTCTAAGTCCGAGACAGGGACGTGTGAGGCCTGCAAAGATTGAGCTCCCTGGAAGCGAAGGAAGGCACACGTGATTCAAAGCGCGGACTCGACATCTCCCGGAGAGTGTATACAATGACATGCGGGCTGTGAGTGAGGTGTTACCAACTGCGTCGCCCTAAACCACTGCATCGTTGGACAGCCGCCGCAATTCTATATCATCCCCACCACTATCCAAATATTCTCATCCCTTCATTGTAGAGCGGGGCCACGAGGGAGCAGAACGAAGCAATGTCTATCACGACAATCTGATAAATAGCACCTTATGCGGCCCAACGTTTAAACGCCTAAGAGGGCATTCACAAGGCATGTACAGGTATCTGATTGCAAGCCACATTATCGATTGCAAGCTCCATTTTAGATACATCCGGATCGTCGTTTCGTGACACCTGAACTTTGCGCTTCGTCGGTAGAACTTTGCTTGACAGGTATAGACGGGTTACAGTATATCAGCGCGCCTTGACTATGTCTTCCGCCCGTGACCATCCCTCGACAACCCTCCCCCCCCCAATATCACCCAGCTCAATCCACTCCTATCATGGCTGAAGTCGAATATAAGCCTGCCACCGGCGTCTACCTACTCAGGAACGCAGCTACCAAGACCATGGTTGACTTGATCAACGGTTCGTTCCGTCTCCGAACCCTGGATGACACTGAACTGACAACTGAAAACCACACATTCTACCTGGCTGTAGGCGAGTACGCGGTCCAGGCCTATGAAAAGGTCGAGAACGAGAGCTTCCGTAACCAGTACTGGTACACCTTGAACACTGGGAATCCGGACCTGCCCAACGCGTACTACATCATCAACATCCGAAACGGTGAATATCTGACTAGAGACGGGTAAGGCTCAACGAACGTTGCATCTCCCACCTGTTCATGACCGAGTTGCTCCTCTTCCATACAGACCCGATGTGACTGTCTCTGGCCAGATAACCGATTCGGAGGAGAGAAAGATCCAGCAGTGGCTTTTCTGGGAGGGCAAATCGCAGCTTTGCAGGTATTCATGATGCATCTCGTCGATTGTGTAAATGCAGCTCCAGCCTGACGATGCTAACCCACCGACAGGATCCAGAACGTTGCTAGCCGAGAGGATAATGTCGCCAAGGGCTTCCTCAAACTTGCACAGAAGTATGCAGACGATGCACTCACCTGTGCCATGATGCGAGACTGACGCATATCTATCAGCTCAGCAGCCAACTTCATCCCCATAAAGTTGGATCTCAAAGATGAAGACCTGACTCAACAATGGCGCATCATCAATAGGACTCGCACCACACCCGAAATCGCAAAGTTGGCTTCAGAATCCGCCCCTTCCTTACTGAAGAACGTAACAGGCCTCATCCCTCCCCAGTTGTCAGCCCCTATGCCCTATCCTCCCCCATTGCCGATACCTAACTGAGACACACTTGAACAGGTTCCTCCAGATGCCGAATATCATGTATCAGATCATCCAGGGCAAGTACACGGACAGCGGCGACATCATCAAGCAGGGCAAAGCGCACTTCGACAAAACGCAGATCTTCGCGTTCAAGCACTGTGTTGACAAATGGGCCAACGCAAATCTCCAAGTTTCTGTACGTCTCCAAGAAGGACGATTGTGGCGCATGGGGGCATTGCTAACCGCCTATCGACACGACATTATACAGGCCTTCCAAATCCTGGCCGGCCTGGCGTTTGGGCAACATGAAGGAGCGGCCAAGACGGCGGTCTGGGGTCTGAGGGACGATGACCTGACCAGCATCGTGTACTTCGACCTGCAGAAGGGCCAAGTGCAGAACACGGATCCCAAGTTCACACCCAACAATTCGTTCTTCTGAACGCGTACATACTTCACTACCCGTATTCTTTGAAGCTGTAGCTTTGCAATTCATTGATCATTCGTTCGATCGAGTCTAAAGCTAAATGATTGTACACTTTTATTCATTGAAGCCAGCTTATTCCGACCTGTTTGGTTGTCGTCACCAACAGTAATAGCCGGCAGGCACATCCTACATTAAGCCCCGAGATGCATGCATGCCCCATCTTGGAGCGATCGAAGGCTTTTCGATGATCACGGGTAGCCGCGGAGTTTAAACCTCCTGAATGGAGTGGTCGACATGAGAGTAATACGTGGATAAGTCGTCAAGGTTAGTTGGCGAAGGAAGGGGGTGACAAAACGGCGCCTCCCTTCCGTCTCTTCCTCCTACGAGACTTGCGTGAGCCATCGATCACTCCCGGTGTAGTCTGTTGCGGTGTTTCTCCGTCATCTTTGACCCCATCTGAGTACTCGTCGTCATCCACACCGGCAAATATCTCAAGCTCGTGAGCTGCGGCACCGTCCAATACAAATTCGCCACTTTCATTGCCAGACGTTTTCCGTGGCATTGGATCCCTGACCTTCTTCTTCTTCACACTCAGAGGATTAGGCCCTTTTGGCCCTTTCCGTTTCTTTGAGGGAGGTCCCTCGTCGGCCTTGAGTTCTTCAGGAAGCTCCCTCTTCTTAGGATGGAGACTTGCGTTCTCCATCTGGAGCAATTTCGAAGTCTGGGAATCAGCAGCTACATAAACTTGAACGCAATGTCCATACCTCGGTCTTTTTACTCATGGTTGCATCACTCGGGGGTTCACAGACCAAAACCGCTCGCTTGATATGGATGAGTGGCACACCGGGAATCCGGCGGAGACGAGCACGAAGAGGGTCTGACTGCGAGGCTACCACATATCGGGTCTTGTTCTCGCATCCTATAAAGGCATAAGTGACCGCCTCACAGGTCGACGAAGAGTTCGCCTCACCTATCACACTCGCGACGCATTGGTCTCCTGTTAACGGATCCTCGTGATTGCAGTACCTCCTGCTAAAAGACTTCGCTAGCACCGCAGAACCAGGTACATCTTGACCGAGTCTATACAGTTCCCTGATACAACATTGCGTGATCACTGGCCAAAACAGGATCGCAATTAGAGTTGGGCCAAAGGAACCAGCCCGTCCAAGCTGACACTTACTGAGAGTAGAAGGTCCTTGCACGAGCTTGTCCATGAGCTTGGCTGTATTGCTCGCAGTGAGTAGTCCAGAGCGTGTCCCTTCGAGGCAGAACGAAACGTCGCAGAGGATCTGGAAAGGGGTTCGAAAGCCGAAGGCGTCTTGATACATCGTCATCAGCTTTCGGTACAACTTCGCTCGCTTCTGCCGCATTGTGGGGTTACGCTATAGGTAGGTGCGACGAGGGTGGGTTGAGAGCGAGTGAAGGATTTTTCTATGTTTGTTCATGTGCCCGCGGTGAGGTTGGACTCGTCACCAGCCGTTATCTCCGTGTCCGTTTGTTCGCAGACACCAATCCCAGCACATGGCATCCATGAGCTCAGTGGCTCGCTGTTGTTGATTTGGCGCTGGCAGGCCGCCCTTGCTCACAGTTCTCGTGACGAATGGTCAATTGAAGACGTGGAACTGGTCAATTACATCATAGATCTAGAAATCTAGGGGCTGCAGCTATACAGTCTAGATTTGTCCGTGGTGAGCCGGACCGTCCGCAACCTGCCCTACTCGCGATTGACAAGCTAGAGCTAAAGTTAAACGTAGTAAATGGTAAGAGAGATCGAAAGAATGTGGCCAGTTGTTTCTCTCAAGATTGCCTAGCCCCGTTGAGTAGGTTCCTCGCTCAGCACGATTGGATCCCATCATATTCAATTGAGAACTTCAGCTTCATCGTGCATCGGTAACGTACATAAATGCTTAGTAATAATCCTTCTGTCTCCAAATTCTACCGCTGAGGAAGAGTTTAGAGCGGTCCTCATTCATGACGTCCTTCCTCTCCAAGTCATCCACTGCACTGAAAACAACCTCCCGGACATCCTTGAGATGAACAAGAGTGCGCTGATGAACGGGAACCACCGCCTTCGAGAAGACGTCAAACGTCTTTGCAGGATCAGACGTATCCTCCTTCCAAATGTCTCCGGCTGGTATGTCTTGAGTGAGAGCAGGAGGAGATTGTTCTTCGTTCGAAACCACACTCCCGTTAGCTTTTGAAGCCTCCCAATTCTTCTCTGACTCAGCCGCAAACGCAGTCAGGGCTTCCAGGAGTTCCGGTTTCTGTGACAAAACCCGGCAGCAAAAATAGCGTTCAGAACCCTACGAAAGGTTTTGATCTCTGTTCCATCCTCCTCCGTATATTCTGGTTCCGGCTCGAGCGCTAGTACACTATAAATCCGCTCGGGGAAGCCTTTTAACGTTTTGGCTTTAGATTGGTCGCTCCGGAGTACGGTGCGACATCCGTTCGGGAATCCTTGCGCTCGAAGGGCATTGTTCAGCGCAATGGAGGCTGCCATCTCATAGGGAGATGAACCGACCCCATTCTCCATGTATAACGCTTCAGGAGGACCTGCTACGGCCAGGAGTGACACGATCTGGGAATGACCAGCAAGAATGGCGGAGTGCAGGGGGATACTCCTGTTACGTCACGAAGCACTAGGGTAGGCTTGACAGCGGTTTTTGCGGTCGTGAGAAGAAGCGAAACGAGGTGAATATTCCCTGCCTTAACTGCAATAGTGAGCGGCTGGTAGAGAAAGCGACATCAACTATCAGAACAAAAGCTGGTCTACAAAGCAACCATGAACGTACGGTATTCTGGCGGCCTTGAGATTGTTGGATCATCAAAGTCTCCGTGACATCATTAGGAAGCTTGGTAAGGATATGCTTGATAAGGCTGAGATCGTTGTCGGGATATGCGCAGAGCAGATGGTAGATGTTCCATCTGTTAGGAAGGCCATGAATTAGCACGCAGTGCCCATATTTAGAATATTTGGGGAACTTACCCCATCTCTTCTTGAGCTCGTGGGTCTGCGCCATTGGCAAGCAACCAAACTATAAGTTCCGGGCCTTTATTGGTCCCACACGCAACCAAGAGTGGCGTGACCCGTTGCAATTTGACCTGGGTGTTGATCGCCGTGACAACCATATTTGGTGAGTAAGCCATCAGCTTCTTCAGCGTCTCGAGCGGTCTGCTCGATGTGTGGTCAAGTGATATTCTCATAAGGACAACAGACTCGCCGAGGTGATTGATATTAAAACCTAGGAGTGTTGGGAGTTGAGCGTCCAAACCCGAGATAGCAGCAAGTCGCTTTGCTGGCTTTGTCGCGGTGTAGAGGTAGTGCTTGTAAGCTTCGAGTGGCTGAGGACCCGCAAGGTATGCAATGATGGATTCGCTATGGGTCGTCGCTGCCCTCCAAAGCAGCGGGACCACGTCCCGATCCACTTTCATAGCCGGAGCGTCCGGATCGCCTTTCCTAGCCAAATCCTTCCTCTTCTGTCCATGAACAATCAGGCCCTGGTAGAGTTTAGAATCTTCTTCGTCCTCCATCTGGAGTGCCTCGACGCCCAGCTCCTTTGGAAGGGCTAAACCATCACCGGTACGGCGTATATATTCCTTTTTAGAGATTCCAGTCAATACAAGATTTTAGAAAGTAATATTTTACGCACATGCAGAATAGAAGGCGTATCCTTCTCCAAGATTGCGTTTAGAATGGATGAATCCTGATTGGGTAGTTGAGGACTTTCTAGGCACAGCATAAGCTAAAACACACGATTTAACTTCAGCAAAAGGGGGCGATTAATAGCGAAGCCAATGTACTCACGTCGCATATCTCCTTGAACATCTCCACGTCCCCGTTGTGTATTGCTACCGTGATGACTTGAGCGTAGTCCGACTGCGCACCGTCCAAAGGTACGCAAAACCTCAGGGAAAACAGCTCTGAGGGGTTTACGTCCACGCTGATAGTAGAAAACTTGGTAGCAATGTTATCGAAACCCGGTTTAGTAGGCGTAACGGCAGTATCGTCGGACTCAGCGTCACTATCTTCCTCATCACTCTCCGCTATACATGAATTGTGTGCATGATGAGAGAGCTGCTTAAGCTGGCAAGAGTACAATGCTGACCTAGAGCAATCCGCCCCTCCATGGCTTGGATACTTCCTCACCTCCCACAGACTGCTGCGTTTGGCAATCTCCAATATAGCGTGCGCTGTAGCCCATTTTCGGGCACGTAACGCGACGAAGAGCGCGGCGCACACCTTGGTTGCCGCTGCAAGGGCGCTCAGCTGAGAATGGAAGGACAAATTGAAGACTTCGTACTCACAATTGTAGGCCCTGGTATTAGATAAGCCATGGGGAACGACGCCTACTGTTACTTGCAAAAGGTCCTTTCGAGTTGGCTGGCATCCTTCAGTTGGAGGTAAACACATCTCTTCGACCTTCTGTGTATCCCCTGCCCATATAGCCTCAAACAGCTCATCGTACGATGGTGTTAAATGTGCTCCAGCCGCGGAGACGTCGCAAGACTCCAGTAGCATGTATCGCTTCGTTGGAGCGTTCGCTATACTAACTGTTGCGGGCTGCTTGGAACTAGATTGATCCCAGGTTTCGCGGTCTGGTTCGCACTTGAAATGCTCCCTGGGGAAGATCTCATCCCATGTCTTCGCGCCAATCTGCTCTAGCTGCCTGACGGCATCATTGTAGTAGCCGAGCATCTTGGTTATCTTGGCTTTCTCATTTCTGTCTTTCTACGCCTGTCGCTGAGCAACTAAGACGTCGTAGTCGCCTGTACTTCTCTTCTGGTTCTCTACAAACTGCTTTTCAAGACGGATCGCCTCCGCTTCCCAGCCAGTCTTGGTCGAGATCTCCATCTGGGAGAGATTCAAGATGCTCCCATAGTAGGGTCCATTATTGAGCTCCTGCGCTATCTCGTCCTTTGGCACGCTCTCCGCAAGTACTGTCTTCAACGTGGTCTTCGCGATAGATGTCTCCAAATCAGTGACATAACCACGGAGAAGATCAAGTAAAGACCGTCGTCGATCGTCGTATTCTTGATGGCAATAGACCGCTTTCGGGACGAAAGTCCTTGCTGAGTCCGGTTCGAGCGTGATGGCCAAGCGGTAGAGATCGTTGTAGTTGCAGAGGGCAGCCTCGAGAGGCTGAAGCACACCCTTCGCATATGAATTATCCTGCTTAAGCCCGTAGGGTGGATTTGGACTTCGTGTACAAGGCATGTCAAAAACAGCGCAGAGCTTTGGTCACATGACAAGAAATACTTACATGGCAGCTACACTTCTGTCAAACGTCTCTTGGTCGATAAACACTGGGCTACCGGCGTATGCGATCAACACTGCAACCATCGCCCTGAAGCCACCTGCGGAAGCTGTGGTCATGGGGCTCACGGCATCACTCCAACTAGGCTTCAGGAATCGAGCAGCTGTCTTGGCAGTGGGGTCAACCCTGAGGAGTGCAGCGACCGTCTCGGCTCGGGGTTATAAGCAACAAGGCGATGGAAGACGCTGATCGTCTCCTCGTCGGCCGCTGCAGAAGTGGCTCCGCCAGCAACTACCAAATGAGCAGCGATCTGACCAGCGACGTTCTCGTCCTTCGTGAGTGCTGTCAGAGACAGGGTGGAAGGTGTTGACGCCATTGCCACGGGCCTTTCGAGGAGTTTTGCAATCCACCCTTGCCTCGACTAGGATCTTGACGGTCGGCAATGAGCCGGATAAGATAGCGTGCTGTAGGAGGAAAGATTCACGTTAGCATACGTAGACGGTATATCAATGGCAGCATTTCAATTACGCGCCCCCAGTGGAGTAACACTCTGATCCCAATCGGCCGCGTTGATGTCCAGCACATCAGCCTCGTTGGACTCTTCAAAGACATCATCCTCTATCAGTACCGGTTCCGTGGCTGGCTGAACTTCTGTCTTGGCTTTAGAATAGTCTTCGTTATCTTCTTCATGCTCGTCTTGATCCGTCCAGTCATCCTCCGAAGGGTCTTGCGCCTGGATTTTTAAAAATAATAATAATTGGCATGTATTTCACCCTGAAGGAAGTCCTTTCCATGATTCATCTTCTCTTGACCATCCTTCATCTCGACGTCGCTATCGCTATCCTTTCCGCCTGAAGCTGTATTTGCCCTCTCTTCGACGACCTTCTTCGTCAGATCGCTCTTGGCCAACATCATGGCAACGACATCTTCCATGTCCCCCATCTGACAAGCAATGTGTAACGACGTCCTTCCGTCCACGAGCCTTGCCGTCATCCACGCGCCGGCTTGGATTAAGTCCTTGCAGATATCGCGAGCTGAGCACTGGATCGCGAATTGCAACGCGGTGCGACCGACATGATCGCGCCATCTAATAGAATCGGCATTCTTTTTCACAAAGTCTGCGGCTGCCGCACGGTCGTGAGAGGCGATAGACATGAAGAGACGAGTGACGGGCTTGATGTATGCCTGGTCTGACCATTCGCCTTCGTCAATTGGGCGGAAGCTACCTGTCATACTCTGACGGCCGGGGTCCTCTTGCATAAAGCTGAGGAAGCAGAAGTCCAGTTTAGAGTTTTGGTCTGATAGTGAAATATTGGAAAATAATCACGTAATCCGACCAGTCAGGTACTGTTCGCGATCCTTTCGAATGTTTCTTTCTCTTCATCCGTTTCGGGGACACGACAGTGCCGTATCAAGAGAAATCAAACCTTTGGTTTTGAGAAACTATCTGCTGCCACGCGCACCTCACAACAGTCCTCCATAGCATCCTCCATGGTCCCAAAGAAGGCAGGATGCGGTGCAAGGTACGCCCTTTGTTCTTTGGATTGAAGGTACTGTGATCAACAGTTCAACTGGTCAGCAAGCTACGTGCTATATTACAATCCTCTCGATGACGATCATCATACCCACCTATTCATGCCAAGGTCGGTCTGGTACACCATCTTCTCGATCTTCCTCGCATCGATCCCGGGCCCATAAGGGATATGGAAGGCGACGTCATAATCGTTCATCTGAAGGCCTCCAAGCTGATTCTGTGTCTTCAAGTCGCCTTTCAAGCGCCAGTCGCGACGGTGAAATCGGCCCGACGAGTCGGCCGGTCGTCCACGCATGATATGTCGTGCACTGAGGAACTCGCCTCGTGCTTCCTGACTCGAGAGCTTCTCCAACACAAGGAGTCTAGCCAACCCGGGTACGCGAGAAAGGGCGCGTTTGAAGATCTAGATTCAAGTTGGATAGCCCACAGTCAACGTCGGATCAAATTAAGAATGTTAGTGGTTTGCGACTCGCTGTAGGGTCTACATCCCTACGTCTTAGTTCAGGAATGTGTATCTCGAAGCCGCGTTGAGCGTACTTGGTAAGACGAACTTCATACCTAGTCCATTCGACATAGAGATCAAGTGGACAATATTGGCGTCAAGGTAATGAACAATGGTGTCGCGCTTACGAGGGAGATCTCCGATCCATGGCGACTTGGTTCGACTGCATAATCAATGACATAACTGCTCGGGGAGCAGCGAGGATGCGTTGACCATCAAAGGCCACACAAGCCGAGTCAACGTCGAAACCCGCAAGGATCTCAGCTGGCGACTGGTAGAGACGAAGCACGATCTGGATCGAGCGATACGGGTATTGACCTAGAGATATCTCTGTTCAGTCGCAAATGATGACAAGTATCTCTGCTGGCACGCACTATGGATCGAGAGCGCGTTCTTGGTCATCACTGTGGTGACTTCCCATGGCACCGAGTCTCGTACTGCCGAAAATATGGCCTTACACTTTTCTTCGGCCTATATTCGCGGATCATGTGATATCAGTACCGAACTATGTTGCTGTGGAAGGAAGGAACCTACTTGTTCAGGAGTCATGCCATAGAGGAAGAGATCGATATCTGAAGCAGGATACGCCTCTGAGTGATAATATTTGCGAATAGCCCGCTTTGGGCCTTGAGTGGCGACTCTGTTGGATAGAGGAGCTAAGCAGGCTAAGACACTACCGCCTACCGCAACAACTCGAGTCCAATCTATAAGCTGGCTCAGCGACCCTTCGGAGAATATCGCCCAACGGGTTTTGAAGTCCTCAAAGGTGGGGGCCATGGCGAGCTCGCCATCGTTCCGGCGCGTCGTCTCGTCGAAGGCCATCACATACTTATCAGTCAGATCAGCTCCGTCTTTGATTTGGCGGGCGCGGATGTTTCGGATACAATCCGTAGAGGCGCCGAAGGCATCCACTAGACCGACGTAGGGGTTTTGAAGGCGTTTGTGATCACGGTTGGTCGCGAAAAGACGTCTGAGAATGCTTTCGTCCTCGAGGGATGGCGTGATGGCTGAAGTGAGGGGAGCGCCGGAATCTTCTGGAAGCCGGGAGAGCCTTTTGAGAAAAGCTTCAGCTTCCGCGGTCTGTGACATATCAACTAGGCCGCAATGTGAGGGATGAAAGTAGTGTTGTAGAGGACAAGCCCAAGGTCCTTTTCATTGTTGATGTGTCACAGGGATTGACTCGTATTCTCGGTCCCGTGATGGGGCTAAAGTCGCAAGGGAGCCCTATCAAGAAATCAATGAGTTCGATTTCCCGCAAAACAAGGGCCCCAAAGCAATAGTATCAAATACGGACCTTGTAGGACGTCGAGGAATAAGGGTACCATCTCGGATGTCCCGTGCGCTATTGGTCACTTAAATGATATCGGAGAGATTGCGCTCCCTCAGAGCTGCAGGAGTGTTGTTCGTGAAGGAGCTCAATCTTCGCATCTTTCACGCCCCTGAACGCGTTATAGGCTTTGGTGTCAGTATCTGATGGTCAGCCACTTTTTCGCGCCATTGTGACTCAGATTATGCTGCCCGGATGGATCTTTAATTTCGGTAAAGGTTGGTCGGAGTATCCGTGATGTGGCAGGATGAAAAGGCAACGTGGGCATGATGTTGGCCTGACCAACTCAATGCGCACAACCGTTGAGTCCTGACTTCTATCCGTTGTGCAGATTGCCTATGCTCTGACCTTCTCAAATGAGTTGAAGCGCCATGATCGTCCAGTCCAGTGTAACGCACGCCCGGACGCGCACAATCCTTACAGATACATCATATGCATAATCAGATAGAGCCATAAACCTCGCTTCCACCTCTGTGAATCACATCAAGACAAAGATAAAATAAAATGCCAGTCAACAGAATCGGCACATAATTAAAACACAGAGCGCATACAGCAAAACAAATCAGAGGCCAGGACTCACAATCGGGAATACAAGAGATCCAACGCTCCTCCAGCGAAGTCATCAAGAAATTTGCAGGAGGCTGCGATAGATGGGTGCATGACGAGGTGAGTGACGATCTGGGGTGATGTCCACGCTGCCGGCCACGAGTACATCTGCTCCTGGTGTCCGACGTTCCGTCTGCGTCTGCGGTAACTCGGGGCGCGATGCCAGAGGTCCCTGGACTCGATATGCGTCACTAGTGCCACGAGGGTAGTCTTCCATAGAGCGTGCGTTTCCAAGTTGGGTTTGTATCTCGAAGGCTTCCTGAAGCGCGAACTGTGCGTCTTCGTATTTCCTTTGTTTCCGGTATACATCTCCTAGATCCTTCAGACAGTCGGCTACAGCAAAATTGTCCTGCTCCTTCCTATACGCTTGACAGGCTACCTTCAATACCTTCTCTGCACCGTGATAGTTGCCTTGCTGGCGATGGACGTGCGCTATACTTTTAAGTGAATCCGCCATCCCAAGACCATCTCCTAGCTGTTGATAGACCCTCCAAGCCTCCATGAGCGTAGAGCACGCCTTTTCGTATAGCCCTTGCCCACGCAATACATCTCCAAGACTCCGAAGACATGCCGCCATTCCAGATAGATCACCAAAGTCCTCGTAAACGCGGCATGCCTTCTGCAACATCGAGTACGCTTCTTTGTGCTGACCACGTTTCCGATACACGCGTCCGAGGCTCCAGAGACATTTCGCTGCTCCCAGCCAGTTGCCTTCTCTATGATACGCTCGACACGCTGCGTCCAGCTCGGCGCATGCGTCATCGTAACGACCAGCCTTTCGATGATCGTCACCCGCTTTCCAGAGAGCATCAGATGGCGACTGATTCGATTGTGGTCGCCTTTGCGCGTCATGCCTTTGCCGATCGTCATTCACCTTGTTGAACGTTTGTCCATTGTTGTTTTGAGGAGGTGCAGTAACACGAATAGGTTGGTTTTGATCGCGATTGGTTGTTGACGGTAACCGAACGGGGTCGGCCATGCCCGGGGAGGGCTTCATAGGCCAACGAGGATCACGAGGTGACTGCGAACAATCGTGAAACTCATGAGATCAAGAAGATCAGTGATATCATTTGACTTACATTAAGGTTGGAGGTAAGAGGGAATGCAACATTGTTGGGAACGCTAATGATAGAAGCCGCGATGTCAGTGGGTCCATCGGTGGGGTCGCTCGAGGTAACGGCCGTCGCGAATCCAGCTGCGATCTCGTTCGCCGAAGGCCGCTTGTCAGGATCGGCGACCCAGCAGGATGATGCAAGGCTCCACAAGGCTGCGAAGCTCCGGTTGCCTCGAGAAAGGGGCTCAAATGGAGGGCGAGATCCGTTTGTGACTTCAAGCATAACCTTTTCTTGGCTGGATATTTTATGGAACGGCATGCGCCCAGTCAAGACCTAAAGGTTCAGACTTCAGATTAACTCCCAGCCAATGGTATTGTTGACAGACGCACCTCCACTATCGTCATCCCTAATGCGTACACGTCGCTCTTCATTGTTTTGGGACAATCGTCCATCAACTCCGGGCTCTTCCAGCGCGTCGACCCCATACCCTTCAATGCTGGGGAGGTTCTGCCGTATGTGCCTTCCATGACCTTGCTCATGCCGAAGTCAGACAGCATAGGGTTCACGGAGTCGTCCAAGAGCACATTTGCGGCCTTGAGGTCCCCGTGGATGACGCCACGATCATGCAAGTATGCGAGTCCGCGAGCTATACCGCGCGTCTGTGTGAAGTAGTTCTTTAGCCAGAGAACAACGACACCGATTTCCACAGCTGCTGAAGCACTAACAATATCAAATTCGTCGAATCGTCCGAACGCCTTCACCTGTGCGGTGGGGATCAGCGACTGGTCATGTGTAGTGAGAGCCAGGTATCGTAGCCGCTCCACACAGAATTTGGACAGATCTCCGTTCTCCATCCAAGGGGACACAAGGTACGTCTCGTTTGATATTTCTTCCAGTCCGAGGAACGGCAGGGTGTTGGGATGGGCTAACGAGGACCATATGCGAGCCTCTCGTTGAAGTCGCTAGATAGATAAGTGGAGACAGAAGCAGTTGAGCAAGCGCAACATAACGACGTCAAGCGACTAACCCTTTGAACATCCACGGTCTCTCGCGACTCGCTTGTATGACTCCTCAGGCGCTTCATGGCCAGTCTATTCCTCGACACAGAGTGTATCCCCAAGAATATATCGCAGTATACCCCATAGGCTATTGGGCTGCTGGGATTCAGGATTTGTACCGGCGCCTTGTCTTTGCAGGGAGATGGACTGCAGCGTGTGTCCACAGTTAGAGGCTGGCTGTCGAGCGCTCCCCGTTGTGGTTGTGGTTGAAGGGTGCCTTCTGTCCGTTCGTCCGAATTGATGCGAAATGGAGCATATCCTTGGGTTTGAAGCGGCGTCCCAAGACGCGGCCGACGTACTTGGTATGGCCCTGAGTCGGGAGACGCAGATATAGGACTATCTGAATGGAGGGAGCGCAGATAAGCAAAAAATCAAGCCACATAGCGGAGTTGGTCTAGGAGAAAACGCCACTTACGGATAGGAGGGCTCACTGCCCTTCCATTGACTGTCAAAGAACTACTTCCAATAGGACTTGGGAAGGCATCCGCAGAATGGAGTCGACTGATTTGACGGTGCGATAAGCGTTTTACTGTCCTCGTGGGACGTCTGTCTGTCTCCGTGCACGAACCGCTCCGCTCGCTGTCACTGTGGAGTCGAGTGGTTCGAGTCCTCAACCTCGTGTGAGGTGGACGAGTTCGAACTGCTGTAACTGATCCTTGTTCAAGTTCCTCCTTGGCCATCCGATAAGGGGTGGTGGTTGCCAGCGATTAGGGAAGCGTGAGGGATGGTGGAAGAGGGATCTTCGTAAGACTGTCTTGATCTAGCCAGCCTTAGCCCAGGCCGATATATGGCTGTGTGACGGTGCACGCGGACAACGTGCGTTCCGAATCTTTCTCTTCTTTCTAGAAGTATACACCGCGTAGGCACGTCCCCTCGAGGGCAAGCCTCACCGTTTAATCGCTCTGTGATCGATCGTGCCAACTTGCAGAACAGATGAGAGTAGGAAAACGTGGGCGGCTGATGCTTCAGTCGAGGTTGTGCGTTGCAGTGTGGACCGCGGCCTCTCTTCACACACACAGCACTTCGCCGCTTCTACTAAAATACCAAGCCGCTGCAGGCTACGATCCTCGTGTCATCAGAACGTATGGGGAGCTCTCGTCAAACTGGGTAGAGGAGCACTCATACGACAATTGATATTGTCATGCTATCCAGATCCAGTGACTACATAAACTCAAAACGCTACCACCATAAAATTCTGAATGCACAGTGAACCCACCAAAGTCCTCTTCATCGGGGCAACAGGCTACATAGGTGGTTCCATTCTCGTCGCGTTTTCTCAAAAGCACCCCGAGTTTTGCTATGCGGCACTGGTTCGCAATCCAGGCGACAACACGGCCATCGAGAAACTTGATGTTCGCATCATTCAAGGATCAACGAGTGATATTCGTCTGATCGAGAGCGAGGTGTCAGAGCATGATATTATTGTCAACTGCGCCAATGCCGATGACTTGTCGTTGGCAAAGGCTATCGTGGATGGGTTGTCCAGGAGGGTAGCTGGCTCAGGGAAGAAAGGGACGAGGAAGCCAATGTATATCCATACAAGGTAAGTAATCACCCGTGTCAACGATTTGGTATAGATCTATTTTATTTATCCTGAGTATCACAGTGGTACTGGTGTGGTAAAGGACCAACCGACTGGGGCGTTCCAGGGCGGGAAGATCTATGATGTAAAGTTCTACAAAGCCATTACTTCGAGTCTTCTTTCCTACGCTGTTCCCTTAATTTCATAGGACGACAATGAAGAAGACATCCGTAGTATTGGTCCAAATCAGCCGCATCGGAACGTCGACCTACTGTGAGTCATTGGTTGCTTTATCTTTTCGAGTGTGCATCAGAGTGACATCTATACTTTTTTTTAGGATCTTCAATGCTGGCGATACGGGGGCAATCGAAACATATATCATCGCACCCTCTACAATCTACGGAACAGGCAGAGGCCCAGTCAGAAACAGTACGTCCCGCTACCAACTTGCACCGCATCCTACCAAGCTGTACGCAGTCATTCACAAAATGGCACTGCCTCTGGTAAGTCTCTCAGCAAGTCAACGGCATGATTCGAATCGCACTCAAGGAGAAAGAGGTTCTCCGAGTCGGAGCCGGCACCAATGAGTGGAACAACGTCCACATCGACGATCTCATGGATCTTTACACCCTGGTGCTCGACCTCGCCCTATCAGACACAAGAATACCGAACTCCTCATACGCGCGATTCTTTTGGGGCTCCGCACACACGCACGTATGGGGAGAGGTTGCTAAGGACCTTGCAGTGTTCATGTACAGGAAGGGACTGGTGGACTCGGATGAAGTGAAAAGCGTGACTGTGTCGGAATACCCAGAGCTGATCGGGGTGGCGACCAACTCCAGGACAGTGGCTAATAGGGGCTTGAGGGTGTTGGGTTGGAAGCCGACGGGGAGAAGCTTGAAGGAGACGCTGGAGGAGGAGATCGACTTGACGCTATCTCAGACTTTACGCTGAGGAAGTGATCTCTTCACACACTTTGTCCCCACATGACGGTATACAATTTCAATGCAATGTGTGTTCGACACTTTCAAACGATTCATTCCTGCGTGACTCCAACTTTCTGTGTGAAGTTCTCTGTCTATTCGCCTTTCAATTTCTTCTCAGCCTCTCTCGCTTCTGCGATTGCCTTGATGACCTTTTCGTGCACTTCTCCCTTTGCGCACGCGACGACACCAAAGTTCTCGCCCAGAGTCCTCCCCAAACCAAAGTCCAACGGCCGTCCGTACGAGTCTGAGATCGCACCACCCGATTCAGAGATGATCAACGCTCCGGCAGCGTGGTCCCAGATCTTTTCAAGATAGTTCTTTCCTGGAACAGGGAGCCTCAAGTATATATCTCCTCCATGTCCTGCTTCGCTGGAAGGAGAGGGACCTGATGTTTGAGTGGCAACGGCACAATACTTGGCCTGTGAGTCCATGCGTAAAGAAGGTGCAGTGATGTTAAGGGATTTCGAGACGAGATCGTTAAAAGAGTGAGAAGCGTGAGCAGCCTCGACGCTTTCGAGAAGTCGTAGAGTCGGGTTTGAAACATTTGGGATGCCGAGGCGGACGGGCTTGGCCGGTGTGGGAGGGAATGGTCGCTACAACAGAATCAAATTGAGATAAAATTTTTCTAATGGCTCATTGAACTCTTTGTTGTTTTTCCGACCTTTTCAGCTCCCTGACCGCGGACGGCCACATATATGCTGCCTTGACCAGGAACAATCTGGCCATCGGCGTCTTCGAAAGGAAGGTTCGGACACCCGATGACGCCGACTTGTACGGTCGCGTCAACGATGAAGGCGAGACACACCGCATACTGTTCACCACGTAGAAAGCCTTTGGTGCCGTCGATGGGGTCCAAGCACCACATCCCTTCACGAATAAAGAGATATTCTCAGTCACCCTGAGGCGCATCGTGGGCATGAGCCTTACTCACGTCCTGTTCTCGATCCTCCGTATGTCCCCTTATCAATGGCGGTGAGGAGCTCATCCGCGCTCCTCTTCACGCCTTCGCCGATCCCCCATTCCGCCTTTTCTTCAACTCCGATATCATTTCCAAGGGGCTTCGACAGCGCACTGTTTGCCAACTCCGTCACTCTCTCGCGGAGTATGCGTCCTTCGGTTTCATGCCGTAGATCCTTGGCATCCTCCTCACCAACGATGGGATCGTTCGGGAAAGCAGAGTGCAAGATGGTGTTGATCACAGCCTGGGCGGAAAAGTCGCCGATCGTCACAGGGGAGGTGTCACTCTTGGTGAGCGTCTCACCCTTGACGAGAGAATGAAAGATGGAGGAAGTGAGATGGCAAGCACGGTTCACAGCACTTAGCGCCACTTGCGTCTCTAGGGCGAAAGGAACAGCCATGAATGCTCTTGCTTGAGATTGCTGAGATGATTGGTCGTTGATGGATGGGCTACCCTGAATCCTGGGGATTGCCGTAGACAAGCAACAACAAGCACTAGGATGTTGAGTTCTACCGCGAGAAATTTTCAGGCAGCGTGACATTTCAAGCCCCACTGCCCATGCAATCGGACCTTGTGCATTAATCAGAAATAGCCTTCGTCTCGTAAAACGTCCATGTAGTGCGAGCAACCACCTTAATACAATCCTCTCGCCTACAATCCGCCTATCCTCATCAGAAACTCAAGCCATGCAGAACCTCCTCACACGCCAGATCAGGATCATGAGAATTCGGCCAAATGTGGGAACAGCCGGGCACCCGAGGCTATACGTATATTATCATCATCAAGCCCCACGGAGTCGTAGCAATACCAATGACAGCCTTCAAGAGCACGAGCAACCGTCGTCACAGATAAACCAGAACGCGGCTGAATCGTCGGCCGCATCCCATCTCCCCTCTAATTTCGCTCCGCCAAATCTACCCATCTACAAGAACAACTCTAACTATAACGGCAACAAGATGAGTTTACAACGAATGTTCTCTGCGAACGCACAGTGGGCGGAAGACGTGAACAAGGAGCGGCCAGATTTCTTCAAGGCGACAGCAGAAGGCCAGAGCCCCAAGCTACTTTGGATCGGCTGTGCCGACTCGCGGGTTCCAGAGAGTATTGTAATGGCTGCCAAGTGAGTATGCAGAGACTCATTGCCGTATCAAATATGAAAAGGCTTATTAATTCGCTTTCGTTCCAGGCCTGGCGACATCTTCGTGCACCGCAATATCGCCAAGTACGTCCCCTACTTCCCAACCGATTGAAAAAAGAAAACAACCTGTCTGAGATGATGAACTTGCCTGCAAAGTCAATTCCAACTCAACGACGACTCAGCACTCTCAGTCCTCGCATACGCCGTCGAGTTTCTTCACGTTGAGAACGTCGCTGTTGTTGGACACACCCACTGCGGAGGCGCGGCAGCCTGCTTGGACAACGCCAAGAAGCCCAAGGGCCCTCCTTCTGAAGTACCGTTGTGGAGATGGCTGGACTCGATGACAGACCTTGCCCGACAACCCAAAGTCGTGGGCGCGCAAGGAGATCATGCTCTCGCTGTGTTGATCGAGGAAAATGTCAAAGCTCAGGTCAGTTCGCTTGTTTTAAAAAACAAAAACGAAAAACAAGCTTGCTGATCGCCTCGAAATATAATATATCCTTCACCAAGGTTGCGAATGTGCTCAAGACCGAGACGATTCAGGAGGCTTGGCGGGCTGGGAAGAAGGTCGTCGTTCATGGATGGATTTATGATATCGAGAAGGGCCAAATCAGAGATCTGGGGATATCCGTTGGGCCCTGTGGTCAAGTGGCTCGGGGAGCGAAGATGTGAAAGTGACGGTGTTATTCATGAAGACGTGGTTTCTCACTTGCTTCTCACCTGCGATCCCCTGTTGGTTGAATTGTTGAATACACATTTTCGCATTTACAACCCCCATATCGGCAAATACGGATCAGGACCAGAGGCGTACTAATCGAACCATTGTGCTAAACATACCTGCTCTGTATTTGTCAAATAATAGAATGGCCAGGAGCCATGCCCAAGGAACTGGGACCACACTATCAGCATTACCAGACTAAGGGGTCTCAATCCAGGACAGACACCCAAGTTCATCGACTACCCGTCGCTCGGCTTCGTGACGTGACTCCTTATCAGCCGTCAGAGCCTTGCACGCTTTCATAAGGAATGGCAGTTCAGGATGCGCAAACACGCAGAAGAGAAATCATTGAATGACAAGGGCAGTGTAAGAGCAAAAAGAATCAAGATGAGATGAAGTCTGGATACGGAACATGAGCCAGGAGTCACTGAGTAGTCGGCGAATCGGCCTGCCTCGGCGGTTGCTGAGGTCCAACGCCAAACCCGCCTGGAGGAAAGCCGAAGTTGCCCTGCAGAAAGGGTGTTCCTATTGAACCCCCACTGCCTGCCATCCCAGCCCCTATCCCCATACTCGGTGGAGGTAGACCACCGCCGAACGACACCTGCCCACGATTCAACTGCCCGCTGCCAGTGCTGGGCCAGTTACTCACTGGTGCAGCAGAAGAGTTTATGCTCCATGGCGTCGCGGACATTGGTGAAGAGAGTTGTTGGTTGGAATTGGGGCCGGGTGAGTTGAAGGCGCTCCATGGACCAGAGCCAAAGCGGCTGTCAGCACTGGACTTGCCGCTGCGATACAATTGGTATCAATCAGAATTGGTTAAAACGGCAAGTTATCCCATAGCAGACGTACGTCTCTGGTCCTGGATTGCCCCAGACGGAACCCATGACCCCAACTCTTCGTCCGCCAGCCGATGGCAACGCCTCATCCTCTGGGTCAACTAACGCGGAGCTGCCGAGACGCTCAGGACTCCCAGTCAACTCGCCAGAACCCTTCGACGCGCCATCATCTGTATCCAACTTGGATGACGATACTGATGCTGCGCTCGATATAGGACCGCCGGGAGCCATCGAGCTACTTGCCGACGAAGGCCCAGCCAACGAGCCACCACTCGGCCGTGTCCCAATGGGTGCGATGGGTCTAGTGATTGCACCGTAGTGCGGAGCATTCGTAGACCGGCCGCCTATCGGTCCCGGATCTAGTGACGATCGACGGCTGTGGCCATTATGGTTAGCCAACGGAGGTCCTGGCGAGAAGTTCTGCGAACCACTGTTCGGGCCAACCGAGCCGGGCGACATTAGCTGTTGTAGTGGAGCAGGACTCGGTACACCTCGCTGCATGGGCGGTCCAATTGGCTGAGGTACAGACTGATACGGTGAGTGTTGTGGCTGTTGACTGGAAGCGTGGTAATCGCCTTGTATCAGACCAGGACCTGGACCCATAGAGTTCTGACTATAACCGCGGGGTAGGGGCGACGGCTGCAGAACGGGGACGCCCTGCTGAGAAAGTGGAGGTCCCTGCATTACGAACTGTGACGGCCCCGCACCGAAGTTCATAGGCGCGATTGGCGACGGAGGGCCATACCCCATCCCAGGTGGGCCTTGAGGGAATGGCGAGTGGGAGTTGGAGCCCATGGCGTTCTGTATACCGGGGGGAAGAGGTTGGAGTCCATTTGGGAGAGTTGGTCGACGTTGATTCGGGCCCATCGGTGGACCTTGAGGCTGCATTGGACGAGGTGGATGAGGAGCTGGGATCGTCAAGGGTGGTCCAGGACGCATCAAGCCTTGCCCGTTTGGAGGTCCAGACGAGTTCGACGGTCCAGCCACGGCAGGCTTTGGAATGCTCTTCTTACCGACACCATTGACTCTGGCTTGGTTACGAGAAGCTGTTGCGGCAGCGGCAGCTGCTGCAGCTGCAGCTGCAGCGGCCTTCTCCGCTATAGCCTTCTCCTCGGCTGCCTTCTTAGCAACTGCCTCCTGAGCTTCACGTTCCAAACGTTCCTATGATAGATTGTTAGATATGAAGGAGCAAATGCGACGATTGACGATCATTCACCTTCTCTTCCTGTGCACGCTTGGCAGCTTCCTCTTTCAAACGCATTGCCTCAGCCGCGGCCTTCTCATCGTCGATCTTCTTTTGCCGCTCCCTCTCTATCCGTTCCTTCTCCTCCCGTTCCTTCCTTAGTCTCTCCTTCTCCTCTCGCTGTCTTTCCCTCTCCTCTTTCTCTTTCCTCTTCCGCTCAGCCTCTCGTTCCTTCTCTTTCTCCTTCTCCTCAGCAAGGCGTTTCCTGCGCTCCATATCCTTCAACATCCGCTCTTCCTCCTTGGCTTTCTTCTCCGCTTCCTTCTTCGCCCGCTCCTCCTCGCGGACTCTTCGTGCTTCTTCTTCTTCCGCGCGCTTCTTCTCCTTCGACGCAGCTTCCTCTGCAGCTCTCTCTGCAGCCTTCCGAGCGGCAGCCTCGTCTTTCGCTTCCTTCTGTGCTCTGTGATATATCCATCAGGCACCACCAACATCAATATAGCTCTCCGAACATACCTTTTCTTGTCCTTCTTCTTCTGATTCTCTTTCTGCCGTTTGGCCTCACGATCAGCGGCTGCCTTGTCTTCCTCCTCTAGCTCGCGCAAGAGTTGGTTCTGCCGGTCTTGAGCGACCCGCTCCCGGTAAGCATGTAGGACTCGCTGCTCAAACATGCGGGCAGCAAAGATGGAGAACATCCGTCGGCCCTCCTCCATCTTCTGCTCCTCCGTCTTGATCTAGGTCCAGATACAATCAATCCACGAATATTAGGGGTTGATTTTGACCCACTGACCTCGTCCTCGTCCTCATCCTCCTCATCTTCCTCGCTGCCAGAATCCTCTTCGCTATCCTCATCATCATCACTGTCTTCTTCAGACATGATGGCTTCTGCCGCGGCCTCCTCTCTGAGCATCCGACGGTCAGCGAGCTGTTCCATCATCTCCAGGAACTTCTGACCGTCGTTCTTGAGCATGTCGTCCGCCACAGTAAGGATGTTACCTGGGCCTTGTCGGAAACATCGAAAGAGCGTCGGAAAGGGAGAAATAAAGGTAAGAATCGCGCCATTGGTCAAGATAGAGACATAAGTTTGGGGGTTGGGAACGACAGATCAGTCCAAACATTCATGAGAGGTAGAAAGGTAGAGACAGTGGAGACAGCTTCGAAAAGAGACGAAGGGCTTCACCTGCTGCAGTCAATCCTGGGCCGAAAGTGAAAAAGTCCTGCTGAGGTGCGCCCGCGCCAGCTGCCACCGCTCGCTTAGGATGATTGCCATTACCGTTGACACCTTTGCCATGT
This sequence comes from Tulasnella sp. 332, assembly GCA_019632285.1. Taxonomy (NCBI): domain Eukaryota; kingdom Fungi; phylum Basidiomycota; class Agaricomycetes; order Cantharellales; family Tulasnellaceae; genus Tulasnella; species Tulasnella sp. 332. Next base: position 53,056 of record WSTV01000107.1, read on the forward strand.
GGATTTTGAGCAGTCTTTGGATTCTGACTCGGCGGTGCAGGTCGGCGCGCCCCTTTGTAAGGCGGCTCTGTTTCATCCTCATCATCGTCCTCTTCAGAGCCATCCTCAGAACCTTCGCCATCATAGTCGTCATCTTCATCCTCGTCCTCGTCGTCGTAGTCTTCGGGAGGAGCCGGCGGCGCTGGGTGTTTGGTCAGGGCGTTCGGTACGACAGCGCCGGTATTATCAATCTCCACGCTACCTGGGAACGGGCCTGGACCTGGCGGAGGCGCGACCTTGCCCCCCGAGGATACGTATTGCTGTTGATGGTTGGCATAAGTTCGAAGTTCGTCGTAGTAAGCGCCATAAAGCACCTCCAGCTCTGCCTCTATCGCCGTCCTTTGGGAATGCCATCAATCGCTCGAGTAAGCACTTATCCAAGTTACAAGATATCAAGAGATTGCATACCGCTTTCGACCACACACCGCACAACTACAGCTGTGCCTTTGCTGTTCCTTCATCTTCTTCAGAACTGCATCCTTCTCCAGCTTCACGAGGCTTTTCCTTTCATCCTCTGCGAGACCAAGCCAAAACACCTTTATTCGCTCTCGTTCCTCTTGTGTACTGGTGTTCCATATCTTATCACTGCCCTTCTTCGCCGTTGCAGCAGGTGCGGCTGGCGGACGAGGCTTCCCCGGAGGAGCCTTCGTCGACGCTGGAGGGGATGGGTGGTGGTGATAGTGAGCTCCAGTAGTGGCAGGCGCCTTACCAGAAGCCCTGGCCGAACGTGGTGGGAGTGCCGAGTTCGGAGCGGATTGAGGATACGCCATCGGCTGCTTCCCTGCTGCCCGTGAGCTCGGAGGGGGCGCTGCAGGGTTTGGTGCAGGACGGGCCGGCGGGGCTAGCGGTGGTGCCTGCTGCATGTCAGGCTTAGCAGGTTGCACAGGCGCCTGTTTCGCATTCTGATGGTTGAAGCCTTGCGCAGGCGCAGGCGATGGGATTGGTTGAGGTTGAGGTTGAGGGGGAGGTGCGACGATCGGCGTTGGTGGTACGGGAACAGTGGGAGTGGCCTTGGCGGTTGGAGTAGAGATGGCGGGCACAGCGGTAGCAGCTGCCTTCTGATTCTGTTTCTTTTGCTTCTTCTTTGCTTTCGCGGCGAGGTCAGGAGGCACTTGAGGTATCGCGGATGGAGGCACGGGTACGGTTCCGGAGTAATTAGTCGTCGTCATCTTGCGAACACCGTTGGCATCGTAGCTAACGGTGACGTGGGTGCCCGTGATTGTATCCGCACGACCATTGACCACATCGACATCGACCTCTACTTCGTCGTCATCTTCACTTGTGAAATAACCCTCAATGTACTCTCCAGATACGGGTGTCCCTTGAGCGTTCTGACCGCCACCGGGAGTGGATCCGAAGCGTGGACCATTCGGAGGCATGAGCTGCTCCAATGCTTGCGTGAAAGCTGGATCAGAGAACACAGATGCATCGAACGCAGGGTATGCACCAGGTGGGTACGGCGCTGTGCCACCCTTTCCAGTCGTGCCCACCCGTGGCAGGTGACCGTTGGCGATCATCTGCTGAGCAACGTTGTACATCTGCTGAGCCCTTTCTGGTTCAGTACCCGTGCCAGAGAAAACTCCTTGTGCATACGCATTCTGAACGAAACTCTTGATAGTTGGTGGGAGGGACAGCCAGTAATCTGAATCCTCTGGTATGCCCATCCCCATGGTATCTTTCTCCAAACCACGATACAGATCTTGAGCCGTCTTTCCAAGCTGTTCAGCGGTAGCATTGGTCATGGCTGCCAAAGATGCGGTTGTAGAGAGGTGAACAGATTCAAGGTCTGGTGATAGTCCCGTGCGGCTCGTCCGATTGGGCATTGTAGCGGGTTCCAGCGGGGGGATCCCATCTGAATCATCATCTTCAGCATAAGGCGCCGCGTTCGTAGATGCTACCCCTGCGGCGGCCTTCTTGGTGACTTTCTTCTTCGCCTTTTTGCTGGGCATGGGGTCGACCTACTGGGTGTAGAGTGACGTTCGAGACGCCTAGTGGCAACGTCCAGAAGGCTCTTTGGTGTAAGATATGAATGTCTCTTCAATTTCAAGTCCTTCGAATGTAATTGGTGTGTATAGGCCTGTACGGGTTGAGGTCGTAGAGCTTAACTCTGTCTAGGCCTACAAAGACCAATGATAGATGTGTCAGTCAAAGGTCGGGTATCGGATACGTAGCTTTGCGTGGGGAGGGCTGGACGAGCCGGACAGACGGATCATCGGCAGACGCCTTCTCATCAGAGTCCGCGGCATAGTCGTGGTCCAATATTGCGATCCCGACTGAGCAATGACTTTCCACCGCAGCGCAAATGATCTGCCAATCCCGATTGTCCATAGCCACTTCCGGCGTTCTGGCAAGCCTAAATGGATCCCAAATGAGCTCACCTCGGCCGTGAAATGTCTGCTGAGCGGTGTCGGGTGGATGGGTATGTGTCGAATCCGTAACCTCGATGTTCGCTTGGCCTTGATTGCTATTAGTCATCGCCAGCTTTACGTCTCACTGACTGGACCTTCAGACTACATGGTGGAACTGTACAGGTTGGATGCGAAAGGGAGGGGCATCGCGGGTTTCTTCAAGCTCCCAAACGGACTAACATCTTTTAGCACCCTTAACTAGAATTCTTCCAGCATGATACTGCCACAATTTAGTCAATGTGTCTCCTACTGCCGAACCAAGACCTGGGCTACTGAACATTGCAACAACTGTCAGGGACTCGAGAGGGATGAATTGCAGACTTCACCAGCCAGGCACGACTCCTTCCAAGTAGACAATGTTTGGACTTTACCTCCCTGCCTGAAGTCGCTGCATGCTGCCAGGTTACAAGACGAAGTCGTAATCTTAACAAATCCATGGGCAAACTTTGGTAGACGCCTAGCTCATGTATTGTCCACGTGAATGCAGTCGGGACCAGCTATCGAAGTGGCTGGATTAAAGGTAGCGCTAGATTTCAAAATCTGACAAATCTTTATATGATCACCAAATGAAGAAAGGAGCGGTTAATAAATAGTAGCAGAGGCTCTCATCCATACCGATTACCTTTCAGTTGACATCCACCTCTTTGGAACATAGCCATGACGGCGATCATCTGGTGTGTTTGAAAGGGTAAATCAATTGCCGATGGCCGGCCCTTCGCTTCGGCGCAGCACTACCACCTCTGATACTATCTAACCAGCGAAAGTACGGATACACTACCTGGTAATAACCGGAATCAAATGCTGATACTGAAATCATAAATCAGCAGGGCATCGCTGGTCCTTGGAGCATTGAATATATATCTCTTTGATTGTTCATCGCCACGCCCGACAGGATGGATCCCAATAGTCGGACACGACAGGACATGCAAAATTCCAGACAGGCTGCTACGGTTGATATTGATGCCATGAGAGATTTTGTCTGGAGTAAGTGGCGTTGTGTCATTCAAAGATCCATTGACGGTTTTTGACCAAGCAAGCTTTCACCAGACGGACACTATGCTGCACACAAGCAACTAGTGGATATTGTAGCCTCTGAATCCATCTTTGACAAGTCCTCCAAGTAAAACTCTTCGACCAGTCTTGAATGGTCCAAACCTCTTATCACTCACGTGTTGGAACTTTGCGGTAGATCTTTCCAAAGTCGAAATGACAGTTATGATCGAGGGCTGAGGATGATGGCGCGTCTGTTGGAGTTGCGTGAGATCCATAAGTGGAACGACGCCCAATTTTCCGCAGCCATGAACCTCTTGGACGAGAACATCCCTCTGGGCCTGCACTTAGTCGGTAAGCGCATCGTGCTGGACACTTGAATAGCGAATGTTGAAAGTTGCATTCTTTCGACGGGAAGCCTTTCAGCCAGTCATAATGTCCCAAGGTTCTAAAGAGCAAGTATCCTCTATCGGCCATCAGGCTCGATCCCTCGCCATTTTGGGTGCCTATGCTCAGACCGAGCTCGGCCACGGCTCAAATGTGTCACGACTGGAAACAACTGCTACGTATCTCCCTGAGACAGAGCAATTTGAGATTCACTCCCCTACATTGACGAGCACGAAGTGGTGGATAGGAGGACTGGCCAAGAGCGCTAACCATGCTGTACGCACTAATCCAAACCTGCTGAGTCCTGCTGAAGAACTCCACCTCCCGTACAGGTTGTTCAGGCTCAGTTAATACTTCCTGGGAACCGGGTCATGGGTCCACACCTTTTTTTAGTCCAGCTACGGTCCTTAGGCATGAAAATGCGTAACTTGTAATTTATGGCAAACTGATCGCATTCTTTATAGAGAATCACGCCGTATTAGATGGTATCACTCTGGGCGACATAGGTAGATCTGGCATATAAAGTTATAATACGCACGTTTTGATTTAACGATTGTTCCCTCATAGGTCCAAAAGCCTTCGGAGCATTCGCTGCTCTGGATAATGGCTGTACGAGATATCAAATCTACCCCTAGGAATCAGCGAGATTGACCCAACATGCTCTTTAGTTGCCAGATTCAACCACGTTCGCATCCCCCGCACAGCCATGCTATCAAAATTCGCGCAAGTCACCAAAGAAGGAGAGTACGCCCGACCGCCACACGACAAACTAAGCTACGGTGGGGTGAGCCCTCAAGTCTCTGAGTGAAACTCACCATTTTTTGAGGTTCTAACTTTCCCTCGGCCATTCGATCTAGATGATATATATCCGGAGCAGCATGATCACTGGCTTCGGGCAGAGTCTTGCAAAAGGTATGCACATGACAAGAATTAGTTCTACATAAGCCGCTTCTCTTAGTCTTGCCCTGCCTGTAGGTGTCACGATTGCTATACGATACTGTACCGTAAGACGTCAAGGCGGGCAGGATGGCTCCACCACACTCGAACGCCGGGTTATGACATACCCATCACTGTACATTCGCTTGATCCCAATCTTATCTCAAGCCTACGTTTTTATGCTCCTAGGTCGACCCATGGTACGTGGACTTCCATGTAATACAAAGCCCTGAACAGTATCTTATTCCCCAGTTCTTGTGCACAGAATGAGCTGTTTGCATCTATGTCAGCCCGTCTCGCATCGAACGACACTACTCTTCTTGCAGAGACCCATGCGATCAGCAGCGGCCTGAAGTCCTACGTTACCCGCGTGGTAGTGGACTCACTTGCTATTTGCAGGGCTTCCCTTGGAGGTCATGGGTATTCCGCATTCGCTGGGGTCGGCCGGATCTGGGCGTCATCTGTGCCAGGTAAGTGTCCTATTTTACTCATAATACTAGTTCTAAACTCACCGCTTTCGGCTGTCGACTCTGATATACTCAGGGATGACCTACGAAGGCGACAACTATGTCCTGGACCAGCAGGTCATGCGTGCCGCGGTCAAATCCTACCGCGGCTTAACGTCGTCTGCTTTGCCTCCATCTTCCCGTTATCTCCATGTGCTGCAGTCGGGAAGCGGTGCTCCCTGCAACGCGATAGTTGATTGGGAGGATATCGCAGCATCTGTCGCTCTCTTGGAATGGCGCGCAGCTCTATCAGTGCAGGCAACGGCACAGGGGCAAAACGGCAAGGATGCAAGCGCTGACCACCGTGTCGCTTTTGCTGTCACAGAGGCCTTTATCGCACGCCAGGTGTTGGAATGTATGCAAACATTAAAGCTTCAGCATCAGGATGCGAAAATCCTGGGCACACTTCTCAACTTAGTGCGTTCCTTAATGACCAGAGATTTTGCAGTGGTTGACTTTCCAGAATATAGTATCTCTTGACGGTCATCGAAGGGGCGTCAGCAGATCTCCTTTCGCTTTCCCTAATCGCTCCTGGACAAGGCGTTCAAGATCTGCGCACCACCATATCTCAACTTTGCGTTGACTTACTACCGGAACTGATTGGACTCACCGACGCGTTCGGCTTCTCTGATTGGGAGCTCGATAGGTGCGCACGCCCGGTATAATTCTGTACGCCTGACCAGAGCGTTATTCACGTCGATTTTGTCTAGCGCTCTGGGCAAGTATGACGGTGCGGTATACGAAGGACTTTGGAAACGGGCGCAGGAGGAGCCACTCAACAGAACGGATGTAGTTAATGGGTATCAGGTGAACCCATCTTGACTACCAGCTGTCAGGAATGGCACCCTGACCATGCTGCCTACCACATCTAGGCTCATCTCAAGCCAATGTTTGAAAGAGGAGCACGAATCTCTTTGGGTGAGCGGAAGAGCAAGCTGTGATCTTCGTCGGGCTGTCACCAAACAGATCACAAACCCAATAAATGCATCATATGCCAGCGGGTCCCACGGGTAATCTATGAATGCGAATTATCAACCAGATCGCATAGCCTGTCTCACGGAAGGTCGTCTCTGCTCGTTCAACTGTGGCCAAGAAGAATATCTGTTCCACCCCGGCGCACACTTCCTCCGACCAGGTCTCCGAATCCCCACCTGGTGCTTCCTTTCTTCTCTGTGTTCCTCTTCCTCATCAATCCAGGGAGTCGCAATGTCCATTTTGACCTCAGCAGAAGGGGCGGTCATGCCGACACGCCCTCTATGGCTTTCCTGATTATGATTCCAAACTTCTTCCCGATTGGTCGTAAAGTCTCTAGCAGCACGAGAGAACTTCCAGCGTTGCTGCCGCCTTCGTAGATGCAACGGCTGTACATCAATGGGCAGCTCACCGTTTCCAACTCGCATGGGCGTTACTTCGAGAGCCTTTAATGCCTCCTTGGCGGCATGCGGCGTATCAAACATCACCTTGCCGTATGGCATAAATCCTCCTCTGCCATCTGGATCTATATTTCCACGGATGCAATAGATATGGTGTTAGGGTAAAGAGCTGCTAAAAGTTGGGGGAAAATGAGCCTCACATAAGACTGCGGAGTGATACCCTCCAGGACGTTGGAACCTTGCAGCGAACGCGTCGTGAAATTCTTGTTGCGAAGCCCCAAAGACGTCCTTTGCGAAGAGAACGTTCGTGTGTATGGTCTGTACAGATCGCGGCGTCTCGTCGCGAACCTCCTCCGGACGTTGGAACTGGACGTCCAGAATCTTGGTCTTCCATAGTTTTTGGTGCAGAGCTTCACGTGCAACTTTGGCGTCCTCAATGGTGTTAAACTGAGCAATGGCCCAGCCAGCCAATCGGTAGGTGTCCTTGAATCCTGGAGCCCTCGCTGATAGACGAAACAGGAGGCGGTGGAAAGGCAGAATCAGCATATACGTTTTACAGATTCAGAGGCGTTGACGTTACCGATGAGCAGTTTTTGGAAGCCTGGGTATGAGCGGAGCAGGTGGCGGAGGCCGTCTTGCGTGGTGACGCCGTTGATTAGTAGCTCATTCGATGGAGAGGGCGCGGAAGCTCTGATATTCTGATTTGGATTACAACCATCGTAGAAGGAGACCTCTACGAGTCCTTTCAACAGTGGCGTGCTTGGCGTCCTAGTACGCGATGACAACCCCTCTTGGACCTGACGTTGTGCAGCGCTCGCGTTCTTGACGGAATCGAACGCGATTAGAACATGCCGAGCTGCCGGATCCCAGCTTGCAACCACTTGAGCCGGGAAAAAGACGTCAGCCCTTTTCGACTCTTGAAATTTTGAGTATGAGGCGCAATGTTTTAATAGACTTACAATGGTTCGTTTGAATAAAACCTCGCAAGTGCCCGAACACCTTGTTCACCTCTCTCAATTCCAAAGGAGTCTTTCGCACGACGAGGAGATGAAGAACTTTGGTTTCCTGCCGCTCGATCTTCGGATTGGCATAAGATGCTCGTATGTCTCCTAGGTCGTCCCGAGTCATGAGGCTCTCCATCGCCGCGGTGGCATGCTCGACAGAGTCAAACTCCACGAATCCCATTGTGTGTACGGTCCGACCTATTTGGTGAATATTGTCCTCAGCGCAACTTGGAACGGATTGCACGATTGAGCGGGTGACGGCGCACGACTCACGAAATCGCATGGTCCGAAAGCCTTCCATCTTGGATATGATCGCCCTCAGGCCAATTGGGTGGACCTCCCACCACGTAGTCGCATAACGAATGTATAGCGCCTTGGACGGCGACAACACGGGTCGCTCTGAAGGTTTGCGAGATGCCTCATCTATTATAGACATCTTCCGCTTCGCTCGCCCTAGAGGTCGATCGTTTGGATGCGGCGCAATAGGGTCAGCATATGCGATGCGGAGTGTTCTGCCTTGCACTATTAGCGGTGTCTCGCCAAGTATCTGCAGAGCCTTTTTCGCTGCGCCCACGTTGTGAAATTGAATGAAAGCGATGGGGTGGGTTGGGTGACGGGCTGGGGTTGACATGAGATCAGGAGATCAGGACTCCAGAGCGTTATGATCAACGAGCACTCACTCATGCGGAATGCTGAAAAATGGGAGAAATGTTTGAATAATTGGCGAAGCGTCCTGTAATCTGTGGTAGGGTTGATGTTTCCGACGTAAAGAGCTTTCCGGGGGGAACATGCGGCCGGCGGTCGCACAGGCTCAGCGTTGAGAGGCGCGGACTGGGGTGATTGAGCTAATAACTTTTGTCTATGTACTGATGAGCTAGGGCCAGGGTTTCCACTCTTAGTTGGAGGATCCAGAAGCGAGCCGGAACGGGAAAGATGCCAGGCTGAAGGCTGCGCGATGAAACCGCATGACGCCTGTGAATGCAAAAGCGACATCGTCTGGAGAGAAGGACACATGGGAGGCGTTTGAGAGGAGTTCAAGAGATTAGGCACCGTTTCGAGTAAGGAATTGCGGTGCTTTGTAACTCCAGAAGTGAGGAAGGCCTTTAGCATCCGCCAACAGGGTGCATTCTAAGTTGAGGTGATATGGAGCGTGACGTCAGCATACATCGAACTTAATGCAGCAAGATAATGGAATCACCGCTCAATTATCTTCCAGGATAATCCACCGATAATACCGTTGGCCTCCAGGAGATGAGTGTTCCGATCAGATTCACGATTGGCGCGTACACGAATCCAAAAGTGCCGAAGGGGAATGTGTCGGAAAACAAAGCACAAATCTTCAAGCTGATATTAGTTCGGGGATACATATCTCCAAATTCCAGCATTGAACGCACTAGTATACCGTTAGAAGTGAGGTTTGAGGGTGGTCCAAAGCGCGTCGAAAGCCGTGGTCATGCGAAAGTAGAGACGAAAACGTCGAGATCGGTGATGATGACATAAACACCGCTTCCACCCTAATGTTGGGTATCCCCATGAAAACGGACGGGGCTCGTAGAATAACCATAGAGAAGTCTTGCTCATGCCTTTTAATTGTTGTATCAACTTAAATCAACGCCATAAGTGCAAACACAAAGCGTGAATGTGTTGATGCCCATGAAGCTTGGGGGTAAGGGGAACCAATATCCGAGTCGGCTTGTAAGGCACCTTGCACTCCAAGCCCATGGATACACGTTGTCGAAAAGAGTCCTTCCAGATATATATTTGATCACATATTAATCATAAAGAAGAAAAGCTCAAACGACGACCATGAGTTTCCGAGCACATTCTCGAAACCGTGAATCACGATGTTGGTGCTCCCTAATGCCTCCCCGCGGACGGTGAGGGTGGCTTGGATTGTTGCTTGATTTTCTCGATAGCCTCCTCAAGCCTTTTCAGGGCTGTCTTGGTTGTAGCTTCCTTGCTCGGGTCATCCTCCGTTACTGCGTCCTGGAGCTTCGGTAAGAATGACGTCAGCTCCTTGAGTGATTTCGCGCGTTCCCCATTTCCAACAGTCCCATATAGAGCATCGAGGTTTCGAGTTAATCGGTTGAGTTGAGCTTGGTTGGCAATTTGCTATGAGAGAACGTTAGACCGTCGTGGCCACATTCCAAGCTATCTCCCACAGTACCTGTGGAGACTTCCCTCCATCAAATTCTACAGTCTCCCCACGTCCGAAAGCCACCGTCCTCTGAGTGGACGGTGACCCCTTTGGTAAGGCGTGTAGCTCGAGTTGATTGACCTTTTCTTCGAACGAGTCCAGATATTTTTTGAGGTTTTCTGAAGATTTGGCGTCCTTTGGGTGATTTCTCTTCAAACCCTCCCTCAGCTTAAACCCGTCTTTCCTTAGTTGTGTACGTGACGTTATGTCGGCCCCTACGACGGCGCCTTTGAGGGCTTCAAGTCTACCTTGTAGCGCGGGGAGCCGATTGTGTTGAGCGACGTTCTTCTCAAGCATCCCCACCTGATTGGCGATGTCGTCATAGTCTATGGGTTTGTCTGGCTGCATCGGGTCGGTGCCGGCAACGAGCTTCCAGGACAGCTTGCTATATGTCTCCTTCCCCGCCGTATCGTCCAAACCTGATATGACTGGCTTTAGGTCGTCCAACCTCTGTAGCAGCGCATTTGTCTGTTCCATAGAAGGTTGAACCCTACGATGCAAAGACGGAGCAAAGCTAAGATTTACGATGGTATCAGATCAATCTCACTTCTCGCTTCACAAGGTTCCATGATAACAATTTCCAACCCACCGATCCAAGGGTGCGCTCGTTCCAAGCGAGGCGAATACAATCAAGGCTCCGAAAATCACGATGGCGCGAGGAAGGTGCATGTTGAGCTGAGAGATACCAAAAATGAAATGTTGTGAACGAAGGTGTAAATGATGTCGAGGTTAGATCGTGAATGTGTTAACGGAAGTTGTCAAAAGTAATGGAAGTGGTGGAGACTACGAAGAACAAGAAAAGAAAAGAAAAGGGGGATATGACCGGAAAGTGAAAGACGATGGTGTTGGGTGGAGAGAAGTGCCATGTTCGATAGGTTTAATAATATACTGATCTTGTGGCTGAAACTTGCAGGCCCCTGTTTCAATCTCTTTCCCCAGTCATTGGATGTGCACTCTCGGGTTTCATATCTAGCGATTAACTACTAAACTTTACGTATTCTTACCTCACGCATCCGTATTTAAGATTCTTTCCGGCAAATCCACTGTTTCATGCCCCAACGGCGAACACTTTCCCAGCCTTGTGCGGTTGACCAAGCTTTGTCTTAAATAATACCGGCTCGCCTAAGGAATGAAACAACGTACTAGAGGACTCTCAGGTGGCAGTGGGCTAGCGAGCTCCAATCCTGTGCTGGAGATAGCGATAAGCTTGCGTTCCTATAGCTAGAATTGTGGTGTTTCTGGGCGGTAAGGATAGGAATGTTGGATTCGGTGGCCTTTTGATGTCGCCATCAGCTCCCATCGTGCCTCAACATGGTCAACGACGACTCTGCCGTCTCTCACTCTCTCCCACCCAACTACCATCCGTCCTGATCCCCAACGACACTCATGCTCGATCGTCGGCCAGTCAGAAACCCGCGTTACCCGCTTTTGCTCTCACGTTTCATTGTATCCAATGTTTCATCATATGGCGGCATCTCGCACACTGGAATGGTGCAAAGGCTGACATTCAAGACAACTTCATCAACATGAGGGGGGAGGGGGCCCCGAACCTGGATCAACCGATTCGCTTTGGTGACCTCAATGGTCAAAGCCCGTCTTCTCAATCCCCCTATTAATTCTTCGCTTGGCTGCTGTAGATCTCAGATGCCTGTAGTGCGTCCAAACTTATGAGCCCGAAACTGAAAACGGGCGGTGGCTGCGGTAATCCCTACTAAACGTACCCCAACCGACAAAAGTATCGTTTGCCATGCCCCGGTCAGGACTTTAAACCCGACCAGTGGCACGACCTGACGAATTGCAGAAAGAGGGCCATGCCCAGTATAGCTCTGTCATGCAGAAAGCTCGGTGCCGATGGACTGGAGGTGATGTTGACGGGGAGGTCAACTACAACGTGTTGGTGGAGTGAGAAGTGTAGGAGCGTGGCCATCTCATGCCACCAGTTGCATGCACTCTCTATGCCTAAGTAAGCTCATAAACACTAATATATCTGTATTATGGATAGAAGCTTCTTGAGAAATGCCTTAGGTCAGGTCATGGACTGATGCTCGCCGCCGCTACAATTCTCTAGTATGTATTAGACGGATCTGAGTGGGTTGGGAGCACAAGGAGATTCGGTTAGGATATACACAAGACGTGCCGAGTTATCCTGTTGTCATGTTCCTCGTCCTAGGTATGCGCACGAGTCTACTGAGTCAGCCGCGAGATAGGTCCTGAACTTCCGGCATATGTGAATACTATAGTCGAACGGTGACTCACCCGTCCGGTCCGGCGGGCTCGATGTCCACAGTAGAAAGAATGCTCGCCGCAGCAATGAAGACAATCTTTAAACCGAGTTCCGCTCCAGGACACGCTCTGTACCCATGGAGTATTCAAGAGTGTATAAGAATCTTCCAAAGTCAGAAGCAAGAGGAATCGCGCACCTGCGCCCGAAACCGAAACTGAAGGACGAAGGGTCGAGTGGTGGAGTTTGAGTCAACGAAGAGTGCGATCCGTGCATACTCATAAAACGTTCTGGACGAAACAAGTTTGGCTCCGGATAGTTCTCTGGGTTGTGGGTGACGTGCCTAAGGTCAGACGGTAAATTTAGGTGTCCACTCGACAAGAAGCAATAAAGACGACAGACCAGATATTTGGAACAACCGTCTATCGTGCGTAGAGATTCAGAGAAGTCGCCGGAGAGAATAAAATGCTTGGTTTGCATACCGTTCCAGTCGGAATAGTATACCCTCTATAGGTGTCGGCTGTTGTTGAATAGTGGGCTACGCCTGTGGGAGTGAGTGGGCATGGGCCTCTAGTACGCAGCAAACTCAGTCGTCAAAATGCCACGAACCAATGGAGTTGCTTGGGTCGTATCTCAGAGCTTCCTTTATAACAGCCTCCACGTATGGGAGAAATTGCCGATCTTCAAATGTAGGCTGTCCATCCCCCAGGGTGTCAACCTCTGCTTGAGCCCTCGCTTGTACTTCTTGGTTGCGTGCAATAGCTTCGACAAAGGTGAGTAGCAAAGATGTGGTCTTGCCCGGCATAAGGATGGTTAGTAACAGCAAGATCACGTCTGGGAATCGGTCCACTCACAGCGTTGATCCCCTCCGATACAGCGCTAACAGCAGCGACCGGGGCTAGTTTCTTGATAATGGGGGAGCCCTGAGCTCTGACCATCCGAGCCGCAATCGACGTTGGTTTCAGGCCCTTCGTATAGTGTGAAGAATCATCAGTAGTCATGCAGCCTCAGACCTGCGCGCACAGAGATCAGCAGATACTCACAAGCAACCCAGTTTTCTCAGCCGCGCTAAAATTAAGCTGAAAAGTGGATAGAAGGCTCGAAACGGAGGGAAATGGCAAAGTCATCAAAGTGGATAAGGTTGCGGAGCTTGACTCGAGTACAGTGTTCTGGCCGTAAGTCACTTTGATCATACAAGATGCTACGTAGCTGCCAAGTCGATAGCCAAATTTATACCTGTGATCAGACAAGGTGAGGGGTGGAGAACGAGAAGGTTAGTCACTCACCGATGGATTTCGAACGAAATATCTGCCTGCGGGTGACTTATGAGCCGATCGACGAGAAGACGAGCTTCTTCTTCAAGTATGGTCTATGTGGAAGGAGTCAAACAAAGTACACACATATGGATGGCTAGAAAGATGCTGACCTCATACGTCTTCACTGCCTTGGAGTTCAATCCAACGTAGAGGAGCCGTCGCAGGAGGCCATGGTTAGGGGTCATAGGTGTGGCCGCGGTGGTCATTATATGGGGTCGTCTAAAACCACTATCAGAGGGGGCGAGAGCTGCTTTACAGAGAAGAAACTGGACCGACCGAGAAAGGCCGATCCATGGTCTGGAAGAGTATTTATATGAACGATTGTCGAGTAAGTCCTAACCATTTGGCAAGGCCTATAAGTTCACCTAAATCGAGGGTGAATGTGCAACCACACCTTCATGGCTTCAACCGAATTCAACAAAAGCATGGGCTTCCCGAAAATTGACGCATAGACCACATCGCCTCAATAAATATGAACAGCAGTCAGAAGGACTCATCGTTTAGAAAGGCGATTATGAATAAGCTTACCATAGTTCACGCTCCACTTCTCAAATGTCTCCAGGGGATTTCGCGTCGAGACTTGAAGCCAATTGCCTATTAGAGGAAGACCTCTGGGTCCTGGCGGCAGCGCTGTCCACGCCTTACTATTTCTCCGAGATGTTAACCTATGGTACTTTTGAAGTGCAAGATATACGACAACCACAAGGGCATATAATGCCACCCAGTGAATACCTTGTATGGGGAGATAAGTGTACGAGACCGGAGTTAAGTCCATCACCGTGGAAAGGGGAGCAGGCTAGTTCGGGAGAGTGTGTAGAAGAGGGAAATCCTTCATAGCTTGCCATTATAGGTAGAAGTCAGCAATGCAGGTGCCTGCACTCTCGAGGGTGTGACAAGGCAGCCAGCGCATGTCAGACGTTCACGCGCCAGAACGGCAACAGCGGTGGGCAACTGAGCTGATGGACGTCATGCCCGGAGATTGACATTGCAGTAAGCAAAACTAATGACTCGTAAGACCCTCTGTGCCGGTTTTGCTTATATGATATTGTCGACCTCCAGACGAGGAGTGAATTGCACGTTTTGCTTTTAGGTCGCCGCATGGCGGATCAGGACCACCCCATGTTCAACATCTACTTCTTTGCAGGTATGTGAACAAACAATCTTTCTCCCCGATTACCTCTAGCGCTATGCCACAATGCGGAAGAAGCGAGCGGGAGTGTAGCGAAAGATGATGGGAACATATCAAGACATAGTTTGATTTTAAACCCCATCCCAGACCCCCTACGATGCTTCATCTTGCCTTGAAGGGACACAGCCCGGACTGCCCACCATTCACAACAATCTATAAAGCCAAGTCCATGGACCAGCTTTTCCAAGAGTCATATATGTTCAGCCCTTATCTGGATTGGTTTTGGTTGGCCCAACTTTAATTGTGATCGTGCTGCTTTTGGTTGCTGATCACGCACTGCTGCATCAAGGCTGCACGAGCTTGGTCAAGATGTGCCTCACGACATAGTTTGCAACTTTGCTTACTATGTGGTACCATGTAATAGTATATGTGTATGCTACTCTCCTCCCTTGTCTTTCGCCGGACCCCTAATGTACCACTCGTTCTTGTCAAGCGTGTTTCTCGCACCAGAACCCCTACATGACGCAGCTGACCAAAAGACTGAGGCACTTATCCCCCCGCCACGCATACTCTGATCACTGAATTCGAGAGTTTGTGATTGGTTTGGATTTAGGATACCAGCCTCAGTCGTCAGAAAAGGAAGGGTTCATCACTCGATGAGGCATCTCCTACGAAGAATAGAAGGGCCAAAGAGAACCTGCTTCATTAAATTTCAAGGACGCCGTACGATTTCGACCTGACCGGATGTCCCATGCCCCAACGCCTGGCGACCAACGGGAAATCAGTCATTGTCACTCGGCCCCGCCACCTTTCGACTTGCGCGTCCCGACCGTCCCATTTCCTAATCAGGTATTTTTCTTTGGCGCAAAGCGCCAGCTGATCCACCGCCTTGTGTTTCCCGGGTCGCGCAAGCCTCCGTCAGTGCGACGGATTGGCGAGACTTATTATAGTGTCCCATGGCCGATGGTCAGGTCGAAATGGTACGGTATAACAGTCAAAGCGCTGGCACCACGAAGAACATCGGAGGATGGAACAAGTGAGAGACCACCTCAAACTGGATAGACCCCGGCGCGATAGCGGACGCTGAGATCCTTACCGATGCGGATAGTACCTTCCATGAATGTATAGTGAATGATGAGTATGAGGTCCACGAATGCTATACTGGGGTGAACGATGGGCCGCGGAACTCTCAATACAGTGCGCTCCACGGATAGCCAACAGCCTATTTCGCCACGCGTCGGCGAGCCCTTCACAGCATTCCTGGTATCTCCCATACATAGGCGACCGGCAGAATTCGATAGTGATTACGTCCATGAGAAACAACCCTTTTAGTGAACAACAATTCACGGTTATTGGCTTTATGGTCGATCAACCAATCAATTAATTGCGGCCATTACCATGCCAGCCCACCAAGCGATAGTTAATCGACAGACGAACAGTCACTACAGCTTCAAGGAATACAGGCGGTAGATTATGTACGTCCTCGTTCAGAAGAACGAGTCGCTTGGCGTGAACTCTCGCTCGGAGGGCTGAACCTGGCTATTCTTTATTCATGATCATTTCGTCGTCCCTCATGCCTCGCACCCCTGTCTTAGCCGTCCCCGCCTGCTCTCCAAACGCCAATCCAGCCAAGATCTGACACTTCCATAACTTGTGAAGTGTCGCGCGCCGTTAAAAACGCTTCATATATCACACTGATCTTTCTTGAGAGACGTACTGCAACATGGAGGCTCGGGTTGGCTCACTTGTCAACACAGTGCGTGAACGTGAAGATCTGTGTCCTGTGGGCAGGAGCCCTAGTCACAAATTTCGATAGCTTCCAATATCCATGCGGAAAGATACGTGTTCGAGGGAGTAGGTTCGTTATCAGAGAAACGGCGCCCCTGAAGGACGCGTTGAAGTGAATTGATTATTGATTGGAGAGTGATGGGAAAATGAAAAATTTACTATTGACAAGAATGTGAGTCGATGGAGTAATTGACGATACCTGGCACGTCCTACTGAGAGGGCGTGTGTTGGCGACAGTTCCGCATGTAGCGTTGAAAACGATGGACGAGGGTCAATTCAGGTTTGAGCTGTGATAAATGGTGGGAGGATAGAGATGAATTAGAGTTGATCATCCACGGAACTTGAGAGGGACCTTCGCGCAAGTGAATGAGTAGGAATGCCAGTGATGAGGCGGCTACAAGCAGATTCCCGGAGCTGCGCATATAGATGCCTTTCGTGCTGCCATCAGAGATCGAAGGGTGAAGGGAAGTACCGATAAGACCCGCGGAGTTCACAAAGAAGGAATATGAAGCGGCGTTGACGAGTGACGCAACACCTCATCGTACTAGTGAGGGAGATTGGTGTGACCGGGAGAGTCGGAATAACCTATTGATGTGGTTTTGCGAGGGGGGTAAGGTTAGATACTTAGGACGTTCATTAGGGGGATAAGTGGCAACGAAATCAGAGGTAGATCCACCCGGTAGCGTAATGGCTCTGAACATGGACAGCAGAGGATTTGGGACTGACGGACGACCATTGATAGTTACTATACTGATAAAGAAGTAGGTCTCGAACGAAAAGAGAACGTTTGATCTAACACGTAGCGAGTGTGAGCGAGATTTGGCAGATTATGCACAATCTGGGCGAGATTGGAGGGAATTCCAAAGCGATCATAAGAGTTCATCACTCAGGGAGGCGGCTAAATATAATCTCACAACTTTTTACACTACTTCTCTAGCATCTCCGGAGGATTTCATGTCGAGAATGGAAGCTATTTCTTATCAGCCGCAGACTTGTTGGTCATGGTGAAAGCACTGTCCATGCCTTGATTTTTTCCAAGACCTCGATCTTTGATACTTTTAGGGTGTAAAATACCCGAAGACTACGATTGCATATTTGGCACCAGAGTGGGTACCTTGTGCAATGATAGAACGACAAGAGATCGGACATGAAGCCTTCGAGTTGGAAAGGAAAGACGGCTAGCTCGTTAGATAGTGTAGAGGAGAGAGAGCTCTCATAGCTTGTCATCGTAGGCGGGAGTCAGAAATGCATCGAAGGTGTGACGAGTTCACGCGCCAGAATGGCAACACCACCGAACTCATTGACGTCGTGTTCGGAGATTAGGCGCTGCGAGACTTCCAATAAATCGTAAGACCGTCTGGGCCGGTTTTGTTGTGCAGACGTATCGACCTCCAGACGAGTGTTTGTAGGAGTCTAAGGCACCCATTTTTCATTCACCTGGACGAGTCTCCAAATCTACTTTCCCGCCACCCGAACAAACACCATAACATCCTCAGCTCGCCTTGCCCCAACCCACGCCATCGCACCCAACTGTGGGGCGGCCCAACTATGAGAAACGAGTGAGAGAAGATGTATCGAGATTCGATAACCATGGATCAAGATACCTTTGGTTTTCGAACCCCATTCTAGACCCTCTGCGACGCTTCATTCTGTCTCGAAGGGACACGCTCCGGGCTGCTCACCCTGAACAATACACCCAAACTCATGGACAGGCTCCTCCAAGGGCCATCCAAAATCAGCCAGTACCAGCCTCACCACATGGTTGCTTTTGGGTCAAATCTGATTTTAGTCATACATGTTTTTTCCTGCTTTTTCATTTCATTTCATTCTTCTTTTTCCACCTGTCAGCGCGCAGTGTTGTATCAAAGAGCTTTACGGGCTTAGTCAAGGTGTACTCGATTCGACACCTCTAGCGAAGAAGCTTAGCAGGTGGTACTGCAATTACGATGAGCCGTTGACGGGAGTTCAATGCATCGCATGCGTGCTGGGTGAGGAATTTTTTTTCTCGCCTCACGAGTTGCTCTGTCACTTACTGGTTCCGCTCTAGGACCTGAGAAAAAGGCCCGAAAAGTGGTAGCGTCTCCGTCAGACGATCTTCGTGCATGACTTTGCCAGATTCCTGACGTGCTACTCATTCATTTCAGACGCGCAGTTCTTGTATGCGAAACCCCACGCGACGCAACTTTGAACAAAAGGACCGAGGTGGGTACCATTCCCACTATCTCAATCACCCAACTTGGGACTCTACTTGGTTCAGGTGGAGGATGCGAGTCTCCGTCCTCAAAAAAGGGAAGTTCCTGAAGACTTCGAAGTCGATGAAGCGTCTCTTGTGAAGAAACGGCAAGGGTCAAAAGGACCCGACCCTCTCGGTTTGACGACGAAAAAGGCCAAGGAGCCGATACCACGAAGGACGTTCGGCATGAAGGAATCAGATTTGCGTCGGACGAGCCCACTGCTAACAATCCTGATATCTTCGCAGGTGCCAGTGATGGAAATGACTCGGATGACGCCAGGAACGAAGAATCATCACATCCGACTACACCCGGAGTAATGGATGGCCCGCGCAAGTCTCGTGGGAGGAAGAGCCTAAAACGAGGGACCGTTCAGCCTCACTTCCCTCGCCAGCTAACCACGAGGACTTACCCATATACCATTTTGCATCTAATATATTACTCGAACAGGTCCAAGTACCCTTCTCGAGAGTCAATCCCAGGGATCTCGGACGAATTCGAGGTCGGACAAAAGGCGTGCGGCTTGGATGATCGACAGCTTTCGGGAACCCTCAGCGCGCCTCCCGACTACGAAATCGGGATCGCCAGTTAGCAGCAGATGGTTGAATTCATGGACTTCCGGATCATTTGACCATGAAAACACCCGTTTTAGAACACCGCGGTACGCGATTGTGGCTTCCAAGATCAATGTATCAATTTTAGGTATCTTCATGACCATCCACTAAGCGCTCTAGGTACTCAGCGAACAGACACTACAGCCTCATGCAACACGGATAATAGAATTTGTCTGCATTCAGAAGAAGGAGTTGCTGGGCGTGAAAGTGGGATCCGAGTTCTGGACCTGAGCCTTCTGCATGTCGTAATACATGATGCTGTCCAGTTCGTCGTCTCTCAGACCCCAAACCGCCGTCTTAGCTGCTCCTGACTGTTGTCCGAACGCCAAGCCGGTCAAGACTTGGAAGGTCTAAGATGCAGTCGTTAGCGGCGCTTCACGTGTCACAAGGAGCTTTGAAAGTCGTACATAAACCCGTATGTTCTCGTTGGCCCATCTGTCCACGCAATGCTTGAACGCGAAGACCTGGGTCTTGTCGAAGTGTGCCCTTCCTTGCTTGATAATGTCCCCGCTGTCCGTGTACTTGCCTTGGATGATCTGGTACATGATGTTCGGGATCTGCAGGTAGCTGCTCAAAAGTTTCTCGATCAGACTTCCACAGTAGCAGAACATCGAGTGGAGGAAACTCACAGCGAGGGAGGAAGGAGGGCCGTGACACCCTTCAACAAGGAAGGCGCAGATTCCCCAGCCA
>WSTV01000108.1:0-60238 GCA_019632285.1 Tulasnella sp. 332
TGGCGCAATGGCGGACCACATCGCGGTATCTGCATGCATGAAGATATATATAAAGCGAGCGCTACCTAGTTCTCCTACATACACACGCATATACCCAACAGCACACCGGACCTTCCGAATCTCCAGATACAAAGGCCACCAATACAAGAATGACCAAGAGGAGCCGGGAACAGACAGCGGGGTTAAGGCGAGCCTCAGATTCATCCACATCCATTCAGATACGGGGGTAGTATTCATCTAGGCCAATCCCGGCGGTTCTAACAGAGCCAAAGGGACGCTCAACAGGAACGCTGGAGACGTAGCGCTGTCGCACCAAGCCAGCGATTGTATCCTCCCACCGAGCGAACCATTGTCCTTCCCGTTGTCCAACTAGCTCCGCCACCCCCTTCGGCGTAGCTTTGAGGAGTTTGAAGTCAGAGGACGGCCCGGCATCGAGAAGAGTGGTCGAGGTGCGTTGCCGATACTGATCTACATCCTCTCCAGGCATCGAGTTGGGGAGGTGCTGATACCTGGCCAACGCGAAGGCGCTCCCCGCGACGCGCCACTCTCCGTCGCCACGAGTGGCGAAGCGTTTGAAGGGCCAGATGAAGAGGGGGTAGATGAGGGTGATCCAGAGAAGCGCCAAGATCCACTTATTGGACAACATCCGAGAGGACCAGTTATTGGGTCGAATAGAGATCATCGATCCTTCAAGATTGAACGACACGAGAGGCTGGGATTGATAGGCGTAGTTGGAACGGCAAGTGCTTTCCACCGCTTGACGGAGTGCGGCAAAATTCCATCCATAGACGACCTTTTCGAAAGTGAACTCCTTGAGTAGCTTTTGATTCCCGCAATACTCATCCGCCCAATCTCGGAGTGTCTTGACTGGTGGAAGGATATGGCTATCATCGACCTCGCCGCTCGTGCTGTTGACGCTATGTTGAAGCTGGAATCTGACGTCCTCCGACTCCACGCATGCCTCGGTGCCGTGAAGCATGCCTGGCATCAGAACCCAAGGAGCGTAGCCTAATAAACGTTCCATCATTCGGACTTGTAGTTAAGAGGAAGAAGGGCTGTTTAGATTGGCGTACCACAATCCTCGCGACGTTTCTTCCATGCAGTAGACGCTTCCACCTCCGACTTTGTCGCCTTCCTGCGCCAACTCCTTTTCTTCACCCACGACCCACCGACCTCGAGGTTGATCGACACCGGATGTCCTTCTACGTCAGTAACCATGGTTGGAACACTATCAACCTCGAGTTGCCTCCCGCCTCGGTACGTCGCATTTCGACCACCGGCAAGCCATATGGGTGCACCAGTCTGCGACACGGGTAGGATGGCATCGGATGCGTCGATGATGAAGTCGAAGTCCACGATGGTCTCAGAATAGGTCTCCGTAGAGGTGACGTTCTTCCCGTCCTCGTAACGGGTGATTTGCCTCGTGCGCCATTCTTCGTGGTTGGCTTTGCATCGGAGGAATAGAGACGGACGCCTGGACGCCTGTGCCAGGAGAAATCGATAAAGCGCTTCGCCTGATGGGATACCATGAGCTCAGGAAATGACGGAACCAACTGAGTGATACTTACCGTCCTCGTTTAAATGCTTATCATGCGAGATAATGTTCCCATCCGACCCTGTGAAGTACTCTGCTTCATACTCAGAGAAGTCTGGTGGAAGGAGTGCATCCGCCTCATTTCCTTTCAGAGAATGAACCACAGCATCATCGTCATCATGAGGAATACGCTCAAGGAGAGCATGGATCGAAGCTTGTGACTGCTCAAAGCTTGGAGGGGTAGCCAAGCTGTTGTCGGACGAGTTGGATGGGCTTCCCGGCAACTGGATTTGTTCGGGGAGGACAGCCGTCTTAGAAGTACTAGAGGTGATCATTGGGTGAACGGAATGCGGGGTGTTAGAGAATGACTGGCGTGGTTGATCCTTAAGGAGAACGTGATGGTGTGGTGTGCTTGCTGCGACGCAGCGATGGAAGCGGAAGCATGAGATTCTCACTTTGGATATTATATCCGATAAGACCGTTTCATCAGGCGGTGCCAGTTTGGGTCAACCAAGCCAACATCTATTCATTATTCATTGAGTATCTTCAATCGCTGCCTCCCGTACACCATTTGCTCATTTGTTCTTCATCGGGCCGGGAGCCTCCAAGCCTGCAAGAACCCTTTGATAGTGCTCCTTCTCCTCGGGATTTCGTGACAACTGCATGAAATAAACTGTGTTAGGGGTTATCATGACAGAGAGAGGCTGACTCCTATCGTTACCTTGCTAGAATGAATCTAAAGCCACGAGGGTAATGTTCGGCGTGGTGAGCAGTGCATAGTTTCTAAGCTGAATTTGAGCTGCTTATCAACTTACATGAGCGTACGCTACAGTAGTCGGCGAAAGAGTTGAGTCAATTTGCCCAATTCCCCCTCTCGGAGAGAAGAGCGCATCAGGGTATTGGCTTACATCGTACTTGTTCTTTGAATGGTAGCTGTGTCTGTTGCTCGACATCACCGCCATCGTTGGCCGTCAACGTCTCCAAGTTCGCTGAAGAGACGATCAGATCGTAACTGTCTATATATAGGCTTCAGTGGGCTCACAGGGCCGGGATGTTGGTATGGGTAAGCTCTTGTCCTGAAAAACTGGATTGTCATTCGGTGGTGGAACTTCTCCAGCAAGGACCTGTTGAAACTGTTGCTTCTCCTCCGTGTCTCTGGTCAACTAATAATGATCAAAGTAGAGCGTCAATAGGGTAATGTAGACAAGAAAGAAAAAGATGAGAATGCGCCTTACGGTTCCATGGACGATCTACATGTTGTATTCCAACATTTGGTCAGCCACGTTCAGACGTGTGGGCTTTGGCGCTTACATGAGCATAGGCTATGAATGTGGCAGAAACTATTTCAGCCTCTAGCCTCTTCCGAGAAATATGAGAGGAAACCTTCTTACCTTCGACTTGCTTCTTGAATGGTAGTTTTCCCTGCTGTTGACCATCATCTGTAGCAGGGACGCTGCTGACGGGCACAGTCGATCCAGAGCCAGGCTCTGTCGCACCTTGAGATAATTATGTCAAGTTGGTGTGATGGACGCTAATATAGGTCCACCAATCACCTTGCTGTGGAGCGGGGAGCTGGTCGTCCGTAGAGCTCTGTTGGGTGAGTGATCAGTGACTAGAGGCCAAAGTTTCAGTGTCTTAAGGGAATCACCATTTTTTGTAATGTGTATTTGGAAATGGCAATTCAAAGATATGACTGGGCAGGAGTTGGTTGTGGTTCGAGTTAATGAGGATGACGTCGTTCCCAGCCAATGTGATATACCAGGACTTCGCCGTACGGAGACGTTGAAAACTGCTTGGACAAGACCCTCCCAACGCAATGGCCTCACTCACCGCTCGCCTACTCAGCACTGCAGAAATAACAGACTCGGGACTTGATGATATATTCAAATCCAGCGTATGTGCTCTCGTTAGGTTATGTTCCCACTGATGGAAAATGGACTGAACAACTGTGATCCAGGCAGCAGCGAGCTCTTCCCGTGTCCCTAAGACAACGAATGGTAGTAAGAGGAAGATAGACGCTGAAGTGGCCTCTGCGAGTGTGTCCAGGAAGACCAAATCCCAGGGCCATGAGCAACTGCAAGCTCTGACAAAGGTCGAAAAGGATCGGCCAGCTAAGAAGCGGAAGGGCCCAAAACGCGAGGGCTCCAAGCGCCTGGAAGTAGGCGGTGAATCCGCGGGGACCACCGCCGGTACTGAGGAGGGACAGTTGCCGGTGCACATTTCACTCGCCCAACCGCAGTCGGGCCAGCCGTCCAAGCCACGCAAGGTCAAATACGTACCGCCAAACGAAACTAAGGACGAAGTAGACGCTCGAACGATCTTCATAGGGAATCTTCCCATCAGCATCCTCAAGTCCAAGGCAAGCACGTATCGCCCCTCTTTCTCTAATGACCGTCTAATGATCGTTTGCGACGCCAAAAACAGTCCGCCCCTAAAGCCCTCATTAAACACATCACAGCTTCTCTTCCTCCCAACGCTAAATGGAAAGTCGAATCGACACGATATCGCTCGGTCGCATTCAACACCTCGTCAGCATCGAGCCATAAACCTGACGAGGAACAACACACCGTTGAAGTCAGGGGAAAGGAGAAAGAGGACGAAACCCCCACAGAATACCTCACGGCTAATCAAAAGAAGCGGCTCGCTTTCATAAAAGGGGAGCTACACAACAAAGCTGAGGTGACCAACTGTTATATTGTCCTTGGGCACCATCCACCACCACCATCCAGCGAGAGTGAACAGCTTGTCCAGAACCCGGATTTCCTGCACCCTGCTGAAGTCGCGCGACTGGTCGTTAGAGATATGGATGGCTCGATGTTCCAAGATCGGACCATCCGAGTCGATCGTGTTGGGAAAGCTAAATTGACTGATACGACGGTCGGCACGAGCAGGAAGGAGGATATGAAAAGGACAGTCTTCGTGGGCAGCTTGACTTTTGAGGCGACGGAGGAGGATGTGCGCGCTTTCTTTGAGGCCATTGTCGAGGAGGAGAGAGGAGAGGTGGATGAAGACGAGAATGATGGTGAAGGTGTAAGTATTGAGAGTGAGAAAGAGGAGAACGACGGAGATGGCGACGATGATGACGACGACGAGAAGGAGCAAACACAGGAGGAGGATTGGGTCAAAGCGGGTCAGAAGAAGACTTGGGTTCAATCCGTACGTGTCATTCGTGACCCTGACACACAGCTCGGGAAGGGCATCGCATATGTGACATTTCGCGTGAGCCAACAAAGTGGCCTCATCCTAAAACCGTGGTTTCTGATGCTTCGCATATACGCTACAACAGGACGTTGAATGCGTGGACGAAGTGCTGGCGCTATCGCCAGAGAAGCTATCCTTCGGCCGCCGAACCCTCCGTGTCCAGCGATGCAAGACCATATCCGGATCCACGGCTAAATCCAAGTCCACTCCCAAGCCAACTACATCAGAATCGAAGACCAAGCGATCTAAATCTAATGCTAATCCGAACGCGACATCAAAAGCCACCCCAGTCCCAATCCCATCAGTACCCAAAGGCGACCCGACGCTAGGTGCTCGTCTTTCGGGCTTGTCCGTCATAGATAGGAAGGAAGCCAAATCCAACAATGCCGATCGCGTCGCGAGGAGATTGGCGAAGAAGAAACAGCGCGTGGCGATGGGGAAGTCGTCCAAGTTAAACAACGCAGGTTCAAGTAGTACGTCGGCGAAGGGTGGAATACTAGGGAAGATGCCAAAGTCTACGAACCCGTTAAAGAAGGCGAAGGCGAAGAAGGCGAAGAGGTGATCTTAGATAACAGATGGACAGAGGGTCGCCACTTTGGCAAGGTGTTTTCGGCATGCCATGCCGCTTGACAGTCATTTGAACTGCCACCCCGGGTCTGTCCAATTCCCTATTTTCCCGCTTACCTCTTCTCTCCTGTAAAACAATACAAAATCTGCAGACCTCATGACACTCTTGGCCGTTGAGAACGATTGCCGCCCTAAATTCCCATCGTTGAAGGATGGATACATCTTTGCGGACAATGCAGGCGGCTCACAGGTGCATCGCATCAACCATGCATTTGTGATGTTTGAGAACTCATCGTCCCTATCTGCGCCAAAAGTGTTTGAAAGATGTAGCAGATCGGATATATGATTATCTCATAAACACTAACGTCCAGCTAGGTGAGAAATGACTCTTTGGTACCACGGCTTGGATAGCAATTGACCTTATGCTCTGTGATTCTAGGTGCCGACTACTCAGTATCGGTGACTGCGACCACGCGAACGATGGTGGACGGCCCGACCTCCACCATGAAACTCGTGAATGCGAGTTCCAAGGACGAGATATTCTTTGGGAGTGCGTCCACTATGTTGGTAGAGAACCTGGCACGTGCTATAGAGGGGGATGTGCTCGACGGAGAAGAGCTTGTCGTCAGCTTTGCTGATCACGAAAGTGAGAATGGGATACGACCGCTCGTCCGCTGATAGTACTTGACACCGATCTTCATTTCAGCGAACATTGGGCCGTGGGTCCGATTGGCAGAGAGACGGGGCGTGACTCTCGTACCATGGCATGCCAGGCTCCCAGATTCCAACGCCTCGACTAAAAACCCGTTTGCAGTCGCCCTTCAACTTTCAGACCTCGACTCGCTTATCACGAGCAAGACGCGTCTTGTCTCGTTCACCGCCTGCTCCAACATTCTGGGTCAGCTCATGGACCTAAAGGCAGTTATCGCTCATATCCGTGCACTCGCAAAGGCCAAGGGCGCCCGGAAGATTGAGGTGTGCGTTGATTGCGTCGCCTACGCGCCTCATCGCCAGATCGACGTCAGAGCTTGGGATGTGGATTATGTGTTCTTTTCCTACTACAAGGTGCAACTAGAGCGTATTTCGACTTGACGAAACTAGCGGAGTCTCTTCCACTAACTGGCCATGTTTCTAGGTCTATGGCCCCCACACATCCATCATGTATGCTCGCCAAGCGTCCCTCGACAACTCCTTGACCTCGCTGGCACACTATTTCCTCAAGGGTTACCAACTCTCACCGGGAGGTGTCGGGTACGAACTGACCTACGGATGCACTGGAGTTTTGCCTTACTTCGTCCAGCTCGGTGGCGGAGACATCACAGCCGGCAAGGAGATGGAGCATCTGAAGGTCTCTTTTAACAGGATAGCGGCTCATGAGCAGCTTCTGATGGAGCCCTTGATCGCCTTCTTGCTCAGCCAATACAAGGCAGGTGTACGCATCGTCGGTCCTGAGTCGGATAGAAGCAGTATTAGAGCACCAACCATCAGCTTTCTCGTGGTAGGAGAAGATGGCGAGACGAAGCGGTTGCAGAGCAAGGACGTCGTGGCTAAGTTTGATGCTTTGGGTGATGTGAGTTCACTTGAAGTCGTCTACCTTCCTCTCCAAACCAGGGCACCGATCGCTACCATATAGATTGGCATCCGCTATGGCCACTTCTACTCATATAGATTACTTAGCGGGCTACCCAAGATGGATCCGAATGATGGGATTATTCGGATCTCGTTGGTGCACTACAATACCGTACAGGAGGTGGAGAGGATTATAGACGTCATGAAGACTGTCTTATCAACAGAGGCACTTTCGAAGGACACATGACTACACTTGATCAGAGGACTGGCCAATTGAAGGAACGACAGGATACAGAGAGTGGATTATACACGTACTTGAACAGTGCATGAGAATAAAGGTGATAACAATATGTACAAGACGAGACTGCCGGAGATCAAAGATGACGTGTATCTCAAAAAGAAAATTGTACGTTGGTGTGTGTGGATAACCTAGTGGATTTAAAAGAACCATCGGAAGATACACTTTGCCCAGGATGCGCGAGGCTCCCCAGCCGAGGGGAGTGGAGGGGGCCGAGGGAGCGGCGGCGGAGTACTTCTGCGTTTGTCTCCAGCACCCCCGACGGATTGGGATCGCCGCTTCGGTACTGAGCGATGGTGCGCCTGTGAGGACACTGAGGATTCGCGACTTGGGCCTACTAACGATCAACACGGTGAAGTGTCAGATTCTGAGCAAATGACTCGAGAAAATTGAACGCAGGACATACTGCTGGACCTTCTACGACGTTTAGAAGGAGGTTGGCCAACATCATCTAAAATGAGGAGATTGGAAAGGTGAGAGCGGGATGAGATGAAGCGAGACTCACTAGGAGGTTGCGACTCTACACGTATAGGAGGATTCAACATTATTGACTGGACGACCCTCTCAGTGAGTGTTCGTCGTCGGTCAGGCGGCGGCGGAGTGGCAGGAACGACCTCCCCGTAAGGCTCTAGGCCTTGAGAACGAGAACGACGGGACTGTGAGGGCGCGACACTCGCCACACGCAAATTACCGCTGCAGCGGGCAATCATCCGCGTCGATAAGATCCCCACCTCCTCATCTAGAGCCGCTTCGTCTGCTTTCCTCTTCCTTGCCTCCGTTGCCTTTCCTTGTAACTCCATATCATACTTGGCATTCAGCTTGCTATTCCCTTTGATCGTCCACTTAGGCAACAAGTTACTGTCAAGCGTCAGACGTATTGCCTCCAAACCATCGGATGGATGGATGAAGCCAGCATCCACGGGAGTCCACGTCCATTTCTTCACCCTGTCCACCCACACCCAGAGGGACAGTTCAGGGATGGAGCGTTCACCGGTTTCGGGATCAATGGTCCGCATCTGGTGAATATAGACGTCACCGTCCTTTAGGTAATATCGCGTTTTCAACGCCTCGGGTGGACGGTTAATTCGCGCGGGACTCCTGCTCTGGAACATGACGTAGGGGATAGACTCTCCCAAGTAATTAAAGAAGCGGGCGTCCACCTCCCAGGGATCTCTCGCTTCGGCGCGTGAAACTGATCGTGATCTCCCCCGACGAGCCTTATTAGGGGTTTGAGGAGCGATCGATGGACGGCGACTCTTGTTTTGAGGACTGGGTGTCTCTGAGTCTGTTGGCTTGGAGCGAGAGCGAGTGGGGGTGGCACGGGAGTTGTCCAACTTGCTTGGCGTTAATGCTAGAGATGTACGACTTGAGGTTCGCGTCTTTCGCGGCCCAGCTACGTCAGACAGGATAATGAGCTGAGGGATTGGATTGAGGTGACGTAGGAGGGGGTCGTCTTCTACAAAATGACAGCGTCCTGGGTCCTGTTTATCAATCCAGGCTCGGTCGACAAAAGCCTGCGGCATGCGAAGTGAGTTCGTTGACCTTTCAGATGGACCAAGCTTTGACGCACAACAAGTCTCCACGTCTCCTTTCCGCCATTTTTGGTAGCGATAGTCAATGTATGCGCGACGCGGCGTAGGGCCTTC
The DNA here is from genome assembly GCA_019632285.1 of Tulasnella sp. 332. Classification (NCBI taxonomy): domain Eukaryota; kingdom Fungi; phylum Basidiomycota; class Agaricomycetes; order Cantharellales; family Tulasnellaceae; genus Tulasnella; species Tulasnella sp. 332. The sequence goes on from WSTV01000108.1 coordinate 8,816, forward strand.
GAGCTTCTAAAAGGGTATGAAATGAGTCTCAAGTTGGGGTGACGCTCAGAAGGCGCTTACCGTGCATTTTTTTCGTCCGATTCGTCTGGAAAGTGGTAACATTCAGCTTTGAATGATCGTGATGAGTCATGGTAAAGGTTGATATGCCTTTTACAATAAGGGACTTGCGACGACGCCCATTACCCCTACATGTGATTGGAGTAAGACGAACATCAGATTGTGACGGCTATGCCGACCGAGAGTAATCACCATCTTCTATTGTCCCTCCAATAAAATCCACCCTTCACGGCCTTCCAGACATATACTTGTCCACAGGCCAGCGAATTCGACTCGTCTTCGGTCAAATGGGAGTCCAGCAATTGAAGACGGCCCTTTCGAGCGGCGGAGTATATGAGAAGGGCGTCCTGCTGTGACCGAACAACTGAAACGCTGTTAGTCCTACTTGTAACACTTAGACAGTTTTTCAACAATCTCACTGAGGGAAGAGAACGCGAGGCGTGTTCCCGGTCGACTCATGGCAAATTTGACGAGCGGCAGTACTTGGAGGGGAGGGGGTTCGGTTCTCTACTGTAAGCTCCAAGACCTCGTTACTTGATAAAGCAAGTTGGAGGACGAAGAGAGGTTTGGAAGAGGTAATGAATGAGCCATATGGATCGACCTGAAGGGTTGATGAAGGCCGGGCCATCACAAAGTACGCCGGAGTTTGAACCCTGTTTTCCCAGCCACCAACGACCATCGTCCGTGATATGTCCACTTCATCCCTTACTCAGCAACACGACACCGAACCCAACATTAATCCGTTCCAGCTCGACGATACAGATGATTCAGACAGCAGCTCCGAAGCTGAAGCTGAAGCAGCATCCGAGCGCTTGGAACCTCGACCTCCCGCGTTGCAGAGCGTAGATTCTGGATTGATGTCACCACAGCGAGAGGATATCCCTCTGGGATCGACTCCACCTCCTCCCATAACGTCTCGTGTGATTTTCCCTCAGGATCGCAAGAAAGATACGTCTCCAGTCCAGCTTCAGCCGATAGCACCGGTGACCGACGAGGTTCCAGCACTATTCCTACCTGGCTTGATCAATCCGTCTTTGTTTTTACCGATACCAAACGTTAGTTTCACATCTGCTAGGTTACTTTCTGGCCTCTTCTAAATCTCGTTCCTCTATTTTGGGGGCAGTCAGATCAGTTGTCTATCTTGCTGAACAAATACATCGCACCCGAAAGTCGTCCGCAAAGAGACTTAACTGGAACCTGGCAGCACTCGGATGTCCCCACCCTAGTAGTGAGTGAGTTTTCGGGCTCGGTAAATTTTTCCGTGCTGATATTGATAGATGAAGATGACAAATAGCTGGCGAGCTTTGGCAAAAATGGTCAGACGACGCAATCTCTACTGTTTCGTGGTGCTCATACCCCCTTTGCCCCTTTAGAGCAGAGACCGCATAGTTGACTCTAGCCCAGATGATATTGTGCTTATATTCGAGGTATATCGGTCACAAGTCAACCTTCATGCATGATCTAACCTTCAATATGATCACAGTTGTGGCACCTTCGTCTGACATCGCTCACCAGACTACGGCTTTTCAATCAAGCAGCCGCAGAATGCAACAACCTCTTCGCCGTCCTTCGAAACATCCAACCTGACCTCGTTCGCATTTATGTACTGGACAGCCTCTTACCATTCGAACTCGAGGTCACGTACGCGAGAACCAGGTATTGGGCTGGAGATCCCTATGGCTATCTCGATGAGCTGTACGCGCTGCTTCGCAAGTGCAAGATGTGCTCCAAATCTGCTACCTCAGCAACTGATATCGAAATGTGGAAGGAGAGAGCAGTCAGAGTTGGACTGATCATGGCGTCGCAGCTCCTCGAGATGAAGGTATGAATATAAGCATGCTCTGACATCGAAGCATTACGATTGACTCAACGGCTAACCCAGGACCATACGGCCGCAGCCGCCCTGCTCCTTCCGCTGTGTAATCCAACATCACCCGACGCCCCGCCGCCTAGCATTGAGTTGCTCTCTGCCGTAGCCCGCATTTACATGGACTCAGGTGATATCGAGTCGGCAGAACAGCTGATCCGCAGAGTCGAGAACGATCCATCTTGCGATAATACTACCAAGGAGATCAACCGAGCCCTGCTTGCATCAGCGCGCTTAGATTGGAAGACAGCCGTCGAGAATCTTCGGAGTGCCATTCAGAGGGAGCCTGGCAACCCTCTAGTGAGTCTGAAACCCATCCGAGCTGAACATCCGAGCTGAAAGTATCTGTAGGTTGCAAATAATCTATCTGTTGTTCTGCTCAGCACCGGCAACTTGCAAGAGGTGCGCCGGCGCCGTTGGCCCGTCTAATCCAAATTATCTCCTGACAATCAACTACTCCCAGGGTATCCACTACATGGAAACCGCCCTCAGAGCATCTCCCGGTACCGTTGGGAACGTAGAGCCGTTCCTTTTCAATCTTGGTGAGGACGTAGTTGCCATATAGGTAGTAGTTCCAGCTGCTTACTTGGGGATGCCGCCTTCTCAGCAACTTTGTACGAGCTCAGAACAGCATCCAACTTTGACAAGAAGTGTGGACTCCTGTTGGAAATCGCTGAATGGGCTGGCGACGGACTACGAACGAACTGCTTGAAGTTGCCCCAGGTCTAAGGACTTGAGAATGCTAGTGTATAGAAATAGCAGCATATTCGACACAACTTGGGGAGACATGGACAGCGATGCAATGCGTGGGGGACGGATACAGTAGGAGTGATGTGACATACGGAAAAATAAATCAGAGAGGACACAGGGAGGACCGGCAGCGTAAATACATGACCATCGCCTTGGTCATATAGAGTAGCGATTAAGGAGATAAGTCGAAAGATCCATCCAGCCTGAGGAGAGGACGAATAAGGTATGATCGATTCAGTATATCCTCGTTTGAGAAGCCACCATTCGCAAGGGCACAACATACCTCCTCCCACACGACACATGACCTTCTTTGTCTGGCCTGATGATCGTTGGATTGTGATCAGGCGAAACCCTAGCGTCTTCTGTCCCAGCGCATTTGATAACGTGTACTGTGCTTTGACCTCCTCTCCAGGCTTCGGAGGCGATCGCAGCGGAGGATCTACGCGCTGCAATGACAACCCATGCGGAACAGAGTTTGCGATACGAGCAACTTCAATCTCCAGCGGATCATGCACGCCGGCAGGCATGTACAACGGCCCGCGAGGTTGATCCTGACCAGGCACGTGCGACCCCGTCCGGGAACTTGGCCTTGAAGGAGTTGATACAGAGCTCTCTCTAAAGCTGGATGGAGGACCTTTGTTCACAGAGAGTAAACTAGGTCTCCCAGGATTAAGAGTGCCAACCGATGCCGAGTGCTGGTGCCGTAGACGACCCTTCGAAGAAGGTGAGTGGTCTGGAGTTTGAGATCGCTGAGGTGAATGGGAAGTAGCGGACGGTGGGACGGAGGAGTACGGGCTCGCATGAGACATTGTAGGCGAGCCAGTTCGAGAGGGGGCTCGCGAACGAGGTCCAAATGTTGGTATGGGGATGTGAGAGTCGCGTCTTCGGTGAGGAGTGAGCGTCGCATCGATCGAATGAGGGAAGCCAGGAGACGGAGTGATGTTGCGTGACATCCACGGAGTGGCCCGCCCTTCCAAATCATCGTCAGACACTTGAGATCCATTAGCGTTGAAGATCCTGGGGGTTGGGATGAGACTTGGAGTTTTCGGTCGTTGCCTGGGCGTCGAGTGGTTGCCCATCGCGGACTGTGCTCTCGAGCTAGGTCTCGAAGGAGTTGGAGGAGACTGAGATTGGCTCTTATTCGCACTGGGAGCAGCTCGATGCGGGGTACTTGGTCGAGCGGCTGAGCGCGACGGTATTGGAGGTGGTTGAATGGTCAGTGGCTTGCTGTAGCTGGCATACCGGCTGGTTGAGGATGGCGGTCGATAAGCAGTCGAAGATGGTGGTCGAGGAGGGGTGGAACGTGAGCTTAAAGGTGGAGGTTTCGCCCAAGAGGGAACAGGGGGGAGGGGGGGAGACTCAGTTGTTGACGGTTTCGTAGAGATGTTCCATCTTGGCCGCGTTGGCTTGACCGTGCCACCGCCATCGACCCACTCATCCACCAACGATGTTGGGGGTCCCGATGGTACGCTGGAGGTGCTGTGGAAAAGCTTGGGTCGACTCTTGACCTCATGATCGCTCTGAGGAGAACGAAAAGGGAAGAACGAGCTTTTTCGACTGAGGGATTGTGGCTTTCCATCGGGTACATCCAGCGTGGAGCGTGGGTGCTTTGAATTTGGTGTCGATCTGCCCAGCACAGACGAGACCTTGTGCGATAGCCGTGCGAGGGTGGATCCCCCAGAACTGGCAGACTGTTGAGCCCAACTCGCTCGATCGCCCGGCGACGCTTCCAAATTGGTGCTGGCCTCTGATTCAGTGAATTCCACCTCGCTGGGTTCGCGCTCCAGGTCTGCCAACATCCTCCGCACTCTCTCCATATCCACCTCTACCCTCTGTATTTTCACTTGCAGCGCGTCCCATCGAGTCTTCAGGTCCGCATACTTGCGAAGGCATTCTCCGTTCTTGGTCACCCGGTCGCCAATTCCTTTGCTCAATACTTGAATGACCTTTGTGGTCGATGGCATGTAATATCTGATATTTTCGAAATTGCAATCAGATTGTGAAGATCCAGAACGAAATGTCGCAAATGACCCACTTCTTTTTAGCTTCGAACGACTTGATGAGATCCTCACATGCACCTAACGTGGGCTGTGATCGTTCGTCGGAGAAAACAGAGCTGGCCTTGGCCTCGGTCGACCGTCTACCCCGCTGTTGCACTTGATGTACAAACTCCTACAACTTCAATCTATCAGTTCTTCGTAAGGAGATAATGGCCGCAATCCCCTTACCTGGCACATAGTAACTGCTTTGGTGAGACTTCCCATCATCCCTTCCGCCTGTTCGCTGACAGTCCGAAACACGGCCAACCACTTGTCCTCCTTCAACTCCTCCCTCAACGTCGTCGCGTCCCCTCGAATCGCATCCCACTCCCTGATCAAGTCGCCATACTTTCGAACAATGACCGTCTCCTCTTCATGGTCCTGGTTTCGGTTGTCGATCGGTGTTGTGTTGGACAAGAAGGGTTCCAAAGTCGCGGTCACAGATGCGACGCTTTGGGCAACGCTCTCGAGACGGACGTCAAGTTGACCCAAGGCGTTATCAATGACACTTGTAGATGACCTTCCAGAATCGCTTGACGTCCTCGTGTCATTGTTACTGTTGGATACCGGTTCCAGCGATCGGTGTCGTAGCTCTTGCACTTCTGCGAACGTGGCACACGAAATAAGGAACTGAGTTCAGGAAGAATCGCAATCATGCAACAACCCAGGGTCGACTCACCAAAAATTCGCGTCTGGAGATCACTTAGGCTGTAGAATATCTCTGTGATCTGTGCTGACACGGCGAGTAGTCGGAGGTCACTACATTAGGCGGAAGCGCGTCAGCGAAAACTCAGATCCGACAGATGATCAGAAGAGGCCTGACTCGTAGCTTCTTTGTTTCCCTTTCCGCAAGGTTCTAGGCGTGGCGTTCACGGACGGTGAGTCTAGGGGCGTTATGTGGTTTATATTCAGACTGGACCAGTTAAAATCGTAATAAACGTGATCCTGGCTGACCTTCGTCTATGGAGCGTCTTCTGGCCGAGCCGTTGGTAGAATGCGACGGATCAAATGCGGGCAGGAGAGCATCTGAGGTAGAAGGGATGGAGATTTGAGGGGCGGCACTGCTCATGAGCGCGCCGTGGGATCGACACGCAGACACTAAGCACAGTAGCAGAGGTCTCGTGCGCTTGTTGAAAGTGAACGAGAGTGTTTCCTCGTACAAAAATGCGGCTGTCGAGTCTAACTTGGTACGGAGTGGCAATAGTCGTGGAAGGGAGTATTAAGGACCCTGAAACAAGCACGAGGTTGTTCTTCTGACAAACAAACTAGATCGTTGCCTGTGTTGGAACCAAATTCAAGCACGTTGTCCGCAGGTTACCCGGTCCAAGCTGAAGGCTCATTATCTTGTACCATCCTATATGAAGCGCTGATATTTTCACAACCGAAACCGATGATTGATTCTTTTTCTTGTATTACACCATGACTAAATGCACGTGTGTTACCCCAAGACTTGGTTTGCAGCCACAATCAGAAGGGGTCGGACGAACAGGAAACGATGTTATAGTTACTAATATTGTATGTATGCCTTCCTGGCATTCATAGATCGCCTCGTCTTTGTTTGAACACGGCCCCAGCTGAACAATTGCAAGCTCCGAGACGGATCACCTTAGTCCGCGTCAACAAGACCCGCACATTCAACTCGCCAGCGCGACTAATCAGTCGCTTATATAGCGGAGAGAAGGAACAGGGACAGGGACACGGGTTGGGTCGAGAGATTGGACGCTACCAAGGTCCGGAAAACCGAAGCGGATAAATCTCTCAAGGTCTCCGTGTCTCATAAGGGACATTGCAATTGTGCAGGATGGCAGTCAAGTCAAGTGGATCCGCTGGGAGGCGAACAACCCGTGGGTCTCAGTCGAACGAGGATGAGACGAGTTTACTTTACGTTCTTGCCGAGTATATATTTACATCAGCTATGCATCTGTACAATTATAAATAGTTGGAAGCCCATAGTGTTGAAGAGCTGCCGATCGGTTCCCAGAGGCTTCTCAACCAAAGAAGCTCAACCGGGGTCGGTGGTGGTAAACCACTAGAGTATCACCTTCACCTCAAATTTGACAATGTGGCTGGAGAGGTCTTTATGTATACCAAAGAGGTAGTTGATAACTTGTGCCGTTCAGCCCCGCAACGCACTTGGCTGATATCAAACCTGTGGATCACCTATTTCACGACGGATCCACTTTACATGACTTGGGTCCGTTCGAAAATGTGGACACTGATTTTTTTATGTGCTCTGTTAGCTTTCTGTCAACTTTCAAGTCCGTAGGCCCGGGATTTAGGCCGAGACAAGTCAGTCTATGAACACCAGAAACCTTCCCAGTCATGATACTGGGCCAGTTTACTTGTTCCCCTTCAATCGCAATCGTCCTCTCATCATCCGAACCAAACTCAGGATAGACTAATACGTGTAATTTTTAGCCATATTGCAGTACAAGGAAAAGAATCAATCGTTAATCTTCATTCATCATTCACTCGCTGGCGTATCATAATTCCGTAGCACGAGGTTCAAGTTTGACCCAGGGTCTCGCCGCGGCTGATCATACCCAAGGCCGTCATGCTGGGGACGAAGAAATACTCGCCGCCCTTTGCCACGACGAAGTCTGTGGGCATATCCAGAGTCTTGGCTTGAGTCAATGGATCCGTTCCCGATACAGTGCGATCCCTGTTTGACCCTATGGCATTTCCAATGATACCATCAAACCTGTGTGAGGAAAGGACGGTCGTTGTTTCATTAGCTGTGTTCAACTATCCGATTCGATCAGGGCCGCTTACCCAGGTGTAGGACGTTGTGGATCCGTTGTCTCTGGCTGCCAATCAGACTCACAATCAGATAAGGAAGAGACAGAGAGAGAACAGCAGTACGAACAGGCGGAAATTGGACGTTATTGGCCCACACCTTCTGGAGCGTCCCGAACCCTTTGGCTAGCACAGACTGATAGGCGACGAAGGCCAATCCACGATCTTCAACGGTCTGTTTGGCCGTGTTCTCCATCAACGTAACCTATTCAAGTCACAGTTAAGACTTAGGTGAGTTGAGGACGGCGTATATAGAGACTTACATCAGGTCCGTAAGGAATGGCAGCCCGGATGATCCTCGCTCCCTCTAGGGCATTCTCGAGACCCGTTACAGTCGTGAACCTCGGCGAGGTCTTGCGGACATGGGCCGCGAAAGGACAACGAGCCTCTCCAGGAGTAGGGCTTTGATAGTTGAATGCGTTGAGCCTGTTCACATCCTGGGCAATCGCCGGGTCGTCCCTTACGGGCGCCAGGTCAATGGGAGCGCCCTATAATCGCCACACCGTTAGATGTTGAGCACAGATAACGTAGTCACACTTTGTAGTCTTGGCGTGACTCACCGATTTCCATCGACCGACTACCTTCGCGCCAGTCAATGCGACAGCCTCCGGATCGGTCAGTCCAGGCAGCTTGGTGGGATTCTTCTCAAGGAAAGTGTTGAACTCAGGAACCATTTGACGAAGCTTCCGGAACACCATCACGGTACCGTTCTTGGTCCAAGAAGGACGAGGGGTGCCAGTGGTGAGACTGGGATCGCCCTTCTGGCCCATGAGGATGACACCGGGGTCGCATTGGAGTTGCCCGACATGGGGAACGACAAGGCCGCTAGGCAAGTATGCATATATTGTAAGAATCCAACCTGATGGAGTCGTATCGAGTTGTCTCACCGCATCGCTGGCTGAGATAGGCCATCATTGAATCCAAAGTGTTCGTGTCCAGGTTCGGCCGCCCGAACTGCTCCTTCGACAATGTTGACAACCTTAATAGTAGATCCGAAAACTTCGCGGGCATGAGAGGTTGCAGCTTTGCAGCTCAGGTGGCCTTTGAAAGAAACGCGGGCGATCAGGACGAGGTTGTGACAGATATGGTCATTAAAAAGGGACCAGACGTACTTTCTCCAGCAATGAGAATGACACCGTGCAAGACGTTATCCCTCCACACGGGCTCCCAGTCGGGGACGTACTTCGCGTCAGTACTCTCAGCCCCCGGGCGATCTCCGAGGGCTTTGGCATCAGCCTGCTGTCCAGCTGAGAATCCCGAATCCTGGATATTACCGGTAACACCCAGGACATCGAACCCTTTCTGAGTTAGGGCAAGCTGATATTGTCGCAAGGGGACGAGACGTCGATGTTTGTGTTTGTGTCCGTGTCCCAAGGAGAATACAGCCTCTGCGGCCTCCTTGACCTCTTCGACCATCGATTCAGCTGGTTCAGCTTGAGAGTGGGCTATGGCCTTCAGGTTTTCCATCACGCGTGCTGCGGTGGTGATACTTGGAATAAAATTGCCAAGAGCCGTCTTGAATGCAGCGGCGTCCTCGATGGTGAAGAAGACGAACCACTCGAATTTCTAGAAAGAGTAGAATGAAAAGGACTCAGTCAAGACACAATGGTTAAGGATAGACACAACACTGTGCATACCTTGGGGAAGGATGGATAAACATCCCCTTGAATATCATCCAAGTTGAAGATACTTGGGTCGGGTTGGGGATGAGGAACCAATGCCCGGTGAGGGGTATGAATGGGACTGAGCGATGAAGACATGAGAGGAATAGTTGCTTTGGAAGGTGGTTTAGACTGTTGGGTGGAAGGTCAGAGAGTGAGGTCTGGCCATTCTTATACCCGTCCGAAGCGCAGGGTCGGATATGCATAGCATCCTTCCAGTCTCTGGGCGGTGGAATCACGCATTTGGAGGCCAAGACCAAGGCCTTCTAGCTTATCATGTCCCAGATCATGACTAGGGGCGTCAAGTGACCAAGCCGTGGCATAGCTTCACAACACCGGTGATCGATTGTAGAACAGGCTGCTACCATTCGGTAGAGTGCGCCCCGTCGTCTTCTCTTCCACGTATCCATTGGATATTTCCAAATCATAATCAGCAAGAAGCAGTGGGGGGCGGAGCTCGCCCTGCCGACTGCTTCGCAGCAGAGGGCGGACCAGTAACACAGATTTTGCGTCAGTGTCACGTATGACCCCTATCTTCTATTGAACGGAAACGATACAGTCTGGATTGTATTAGCAGCTTGAGGTCTCAACGGTTACCATAAGGCTGGAGAGTTTGGCATGCAGGGCTTTTTCTGACAATGCGATAAGAATAGTCATCGAAGTGCGGTCATCCGGCGTTGTCGGCTCCGAGCGATATGATTCCGAGCGCTATTCTTTTACGGCCAGCTGATAAAAAGATCCGAGTCTAGGCGGAGTGCAAGCGTGTTCCTGGGGCTTGGAATGTTGACACGCAGTCAATTTGCTGATAGGAGCGATAACATTGACCACTAGACTAAATCGGGAACGCAGCTCAAGTTTACAGGCATATGCCGCAAATAGCTCTGACCAACGTCAACCTAACGACTATTCCAAAGAAGCATAATAAATTTACGGAGAGATATGCTACTTTTTTGGACTGTTTCGATGAGTGAACAAGAAGTGAAGAGGGCAAGCGCTTCATACACTGAACTCTTCCAAGCTATGGGTAGATGGTGTTTGATTTCTATCTCCGAAGATAGAGAAGTCCGCGATCGTTCGATAAGCGCTCGTCGAATCTCGAAATGTGGGTGAGGAAAACGGGGTCATTTACCGTTTCTAGCAAGGGCCTAACGGCTGTTAACCGGAGGACACTGTCACGTCAATGCCGGACGAGCGCCAACCCACTTCGGAGCTTACAGTCACATTGGGAACAACCTACATGGACTATATTGTGATCTGGCAGTTATATTATGAGCTATATATTGAGCTTGAATGCAACGCATTGGTTATCACAGGGGCTATCTCTCGCTTGTACTAGTTGATATCCAAACTCGTGGGTTGGCTTTATTCCTCCGCGTCGCAATCAAGGCACCTCTTTTCTTCTAGATCTGACCTTCACTAATCATTTTCAGAGCAGAAATGCTTGGAACCTGGCGACCATCGAGTCAGAATGTGTGAAGCACCGGAGCACAACGTGAAGATGCACATACCCAAAAGTATTCCCCACCTCTCGCGACCACAAAGTCAGTTAGGATGCTGAGTGACTGGCTGAGCATCTCCGGGTTTGTACCAGTCATGGTACGGCTCCTATTTGATCCTATCCCATTGCCGATGATGGGATCAAAGCTGCGGAAGGTATGCGTTAACAATCTCCTCAAGAGGTACACATTAAATATGTCCACTCACCCTGGCGTTGGCCTGTGCTGGTCATGTTCCTCTGGGGGTGGAAAATTTATTGAATTGCCCCAGGTCTTCTGTTGACGAATAAAGCTGGCGAGAGAGGGATTATGAATCTATAGGTGTGCAATGAGGGCAATATTACACACCCAGTTTGGAGGAAAGATTGGTAGCAGACGAAGCATAAACCTCTATCCTCAACGGTCTGCTCGGCTATCTTCTCCATCTCACAAAGCTATTGGACGACCTTCTTCAGCTTAATGATCGTCACGAAGATACAAGACGCACCTCATCGCCATAGGTGATCGCAGCGCGAATGATCAGAGACTGCTCCAAGACTTTTTCAAGAGGTTCATTAGTCGTAAACCTAGGGGCCATCTTGCGAATATGAGCAGCATATGGGCATCTCGTTTGTCCCAGAGGAGAGGCTTGATAGTTGAAGTTGTTGTTTTTGTCGGGATCGGACCCTATTTCAGGGTCGTCTATTTCTGACACCAAATCGATTGGAGCCCCCTGTGTAATTATAGGTTGCAGTTGATCATTTTCATCGAGTCGCTTCACGCAACTTGCAAATCGACTTACCGATTTGAAGCGACCAAAGAGTTTGGCACCCGTCAACGCGATGGCTTGCTCTTCCGTCAATTTCTCAAGCTTTGTGGGGTTCTTCTTTAAAAATGTGTTGAACTCGGGTACGAATTGCTTCAACTGGCGGAATACCATCATCGAACTGTTCTTCGTCCATGGGGCACGGCTGGAGGCTTCCGGGTTGGGTTCGCCATTGTGCCCAATGAGAATGACGCCAGGGTCACATTGGAGCTGCCCAGGATGGGGATTGACGAGGCCGCTATCAACAGTACAGATATAATTCTGTGGGACTCATCCACAAGAAACACTCAGACTACTCACCGCATCGCCGGTTGCGAGATTCCATCGTTAAAACTATGGTTGTGAAGGGTGAGAGCTGGTACCTCGCTCCAGGAAGATATAGACTCACCCAAAATGTTCATGACCACGTTCAGGCTCATCACGAACGCGGCCCTTGACGATATTCACAATGTTCATGCTGTCCTTGAAAATCTTCTTGATCTCTATCTCGGCCAGCTGGCATTCACCATAGCCTTCAATACAGGAGTGTACGGGGTGTCGTGTTGGGAAGGTGAGACTTTATAGCTCTTTCTGCCCAAAATTCTCAATGTACTCACTATGAGTAGCACACAAGATCACCCCGTGGAGTTGATGCTTTAGCCAGACGGGATCCCAGTCGGGCTCATACTTGGTTTCAGTGCTCTCAGATCCAGGCCGATCTCCGAGGTCGTACGCATCCACTAGTTGTCCGTCGGCCCAGTACTTGTCCCTAATGTTCTCAGTTGCCCCTAGGCCCAAAGGGTAGAAAGACTTTCCGGTCAAAGCCATCTGATATAGACGAAGAGGAATCGTCGGCTTCGATTCGTGTGCATTGCTTGCGGTTATCTTCGCGGCGCTAATCTCCTTGAGCGCCTCGAGCGTTTTAGCAGCGGTAGCGATCTTTGGTATGAAGTTGGCTAGATCCGCCTTGAACGCCTTTGGGTTTTTGATGGTAAAGAAGAAAAACCATTCGAAATTCTGTGTGATATTGAGAGTGCGTTAGATCTGAGAGTATTGTTCCTGATCGGGAGGCATTCCCGGGCAGACCTTGGGAAACGAAGGATAAACATCTCCCTGGATATCATCAAAGTCGAAGGTCTCAGAGTCGGCTTGAGAGAGGGGGATCGTCGAGCGGGTGGGCGGGGCGGTGAGAACCATGGTGTCGTCGGTGGAAGACATGGAACGCTACGTAAAGAGTTGGGCAATTACAGAAGACGAACTCGATGGGGTCTGGCGCTTGATCAGGATGGCAGGGCAGTCAGTCCATCGATATTTATACAACTGAGCCTTCCAAGTTCATACGTCATATGAATGTGTGGCAGCTGACCACAAGGTCACCCCGAGGACGGGCGGTAAGATAGAGCAGGCGGTATGCACGATGAAGCTTCATCGCCGCAGTATGAGCATCGTTCCATCTTGACAGGCTTCCAATGTGCTGATTGGACGGTCTTCAATTCGCTGAACGGCCGCCCACGGCGATCCTGGATGAAAACATGCATGTGATGTAGCCTTGGGTGCTCAGAAGCTGTCACTGAGTTCCTGGCCTATATCTGCATCAGATTTCTCCCCTCGGTCTCATAAGCAGACAGAAGGATCATTGAACCCTGTACATTGGCGGCATTATGAGGATCGCCCTGCTAGCATCGATCACGTTGCTCCGGAAACTTCCAGGGTTTTAAGCGCCCAATAGGATAGACTTGGCTGTGGTCTTGTGGATTGGTTGGGTATCAAATGTTGGACCCGCGATTGTAACTCCTCTATCCAACGGGCAGATATTAGTGGAAGGATAGTAGCCGCAGCAACAGTCATCCAAGTCATGAGATCAGATTTCGGATTGATAGCGTTCATGTAGTTGTTGAGAGGGGGTTCTAGATGCCTCTGCCGACCACGTCCAGGTCCAACCTTACTTGAAGCAAGGCACGCAGCTCGACATGCATGTGGTACTGAAAGGTTATCCGCAACAAAGCCTCGGTGGTTGGCCGATTGTCATACCTGTTCCCGCGGTTAAGTATGTTCAGGACGGTGGTAAGTGAGATCCCCATGTAGCCACTCCCTCCGCTCGGGTCAGTGGGACTTCATGGCCCGATTCAAACCTGGTTGACTTTCCCAACTTGTGTAAAGTCTTCCTTCAGCTCTTTTAGAATTCGAGCGACGTTACTTATTCGAGCAGCTAATGCTCCTGGCTCCCTTTTTGTGCAATCTGGCCGCATAGAGGTTCCGAGTTTCAACACTGACTCCACTCGCCTCCGTCATTGGTACTGCTGCTTCCCTCAGATCCGCGGATGTCCTCAAAATTGGCAATTATTTTATCATAGTCACCCAGCGACCAAAGTATTTGGGCCCTCATGATCTTGCAGCACCGTTTTACCTCGAGGCTTTGCTCCCTGCCCATTGGGTAATACTCGATTCCAAGGGCTCTGTAGAACAATGTACCTTCAGAGGCAGCAGGGGAAGTGGACTTCACTACGGCTTTTTCTCCCAGCCATAGCCACCAACGTTCAGCAACACTTGGGCCCAAGACTGCCAATTTCGGGACCAGTCCGGGGCGAGAAACCTGGTGTCTCGAAGAGAGAGTACGATCTTGTCATCTCCACAATCCCATTAACCATTGCTTTGCCTACGGAACGCGCTATAAGCCTTCTGCTGTGAGTTTGGAAAGAAACATCGCTTCATGGGTTAAGCAATAGGTTAAGAAATCCGTTTACCGACCCATTGTAACTTAGCCTTCGTGGTATGTCCATTAAAAGGGGTGGCGCGGCTACAAAAATTGGCTCCCTCTTTGGAAACCCATTCATATGTCGAGCTCGGGGTACTAGGGACGATGGGAGCCAAGTGCTATCAAAGCTATGGATGATTTCATCCCCGTACAGTCGGAATCGAGGAAAGAGATGATCCGTGCCTTCGAGTCACTAGCCGACAACTGTGGGGATCCCTCTGGGTCTTGCGGGGCTAAGCGGTTAATGGCAGCTCCAGTGCCTACCGCTCACACGTGCTACCAAAGGCAACCAAGGTAGAGAGTGTAACCCAAATACACATGATTCATTGCGTACTATCTGGAACCTGGGCCGCCGCGCTCAGCCCAAAGTCCGAAAATACCGAGAGCTCTTCGTTTTCCTGATCGTCTGTCGCCGCCCTCGCTCCAAGGATGTGATCGTCAACCCCGGGTATGAAATGTGGACACTTCTTGCTCGAGGCTCTGCCAATACACAATGTCCCATCTCTTCCTTTCGTGTTACACACCTATAGTAGTCACGGGAGATTTCCTCTCAGTCTCACAGCGAAACTAAAAGAAGGTCGACAGACCTTGCATCTCCTTGGGCGCCGCTGACGTGCCGTTCCGTCTGCGAGGAAACCCAAAGGAGCGGGATCTGATAAACTCGGCGCTGGTGGTGGCGGAGCTGGTGGAGGAATCGGGTAGGATCCCATCGGAGCAACATGAATGGTAGGTGAAGTGGATGGCGAATCTGGCCCTGGAAGCGGTGGTAGTCCAGGATACATGAGCACAGCCGGAGGCGTAGGGACGAAGATGGGCGTCTGTGTGTTCTTCGAAGTCCACTTCGACGACTCGGCGGGTAGTGAGCCTCCAGCCCTCTCTATCTCCTTCACCGTCGCACAAACCGCTCGGTTTCCCCTTCCTGGACAGATGTAAGCATGGTTCAAGCGCCCAGCGTGAATGCAAAGCAAGCATCGCCGTTTCTTGCGGCTGCCGCCGGTGCCAGCTTGTCCCCCAGAGTTTGGGAAGAAGAATGGCAAAGGATTCATCTGCTTAGAAGGCGCAACTGATGTCTCTTGTCCGTTAATTTCGGGAATAGGGATTGAGGGCCCTGCCGAATGAGGTTCTCCGTCCTCCATCTGCGCGTCTCCCGGCGTTGAAACCTCTTCTTCATCGTCTGACGCGTTCTCTGGCGCCTCCTGTTTTGAAGAGCCTGGATTCTCGGCGTTTGGATTGCTCACTTCCAAAGGTTGTAGAGGGGGTATTGGAACGTTTGTATTATATGGTGCATAACGATTGGGGTCGAAAAAACATAGTAATGGGATGTGGTGCGGGATACGGAGGAATGGGTGTAGGTCGGGATGAATGTCTCGCAACTTAATCGACGGACCGTCGGCATCATTTTCATCTATTCCCTCAAGTGCTGAGTCGCCGCCCGAGAAAGAGATGTGTATAAGGGACTGTCAAAGATATACAACTACTTTGATTGCATATCGTCGTACCTCCATTTTGACCGGTTGGTATCTGCTGAATTTCGTCCGTCACTGCTAGAGTGTTATCAAGGTATTCGTCCTGCGGAGCCGATAGGCCTCCCCTGGCTAGTCGCTTAGATCTCGTCATTCGAGCCATATGATGTTGTAGAGATAGCTAGTTCGACAACACCTCCGAAACTGCGGTCCGTGTTCACCGTGTGTTTTGCCAAACACACCACAAGTAAACTGCATTGTTCTCATTACTATTGTGGCACATATAGCAACGACTCATTCATGAGAAGACCGAAGCTGATGGCGGGGGGCTTGCTCCACTAGATGATTGAGCGGATTCATAGATCGAAGGACTGGGAGTGGTGGCTTGCTTTCCTCCATCGGATGTCCCATGATCAGATGCACTGGGGGGGACAACGAGCGAAGGAATTGTTGCATTAGAGGCTCCTAGTTCCCTAGTCGTTCCGACCACGGCTGCTGTATCTGACTTCGAGGAACCAGGGTGTTGTCCTGATCTGGCGGTGGATAACGATGAGATATTCTGATTGGATAGACCGGAAGCATCGATTCTCGTTCCTGTGAAGGTCGGGGATGCACTGCTTTCTAGCTTATTTGGATCGGGCTGCGAGTATTGAGGTAGCTCTGTGGTGAGTTGCGAGACGGGCAATGCTGACGTCACTGTGTCTACCTGAACACCTTGCTTCCCTGCGACAGACCCCAACGATGTTGATTGATGACCTGAAATTGAAGCTAATGCTTGGTCTGTAGGAGAGGAATGACCATCCCATAGGCTATTTATCTACAAGAGTTAAGCAAAGTGAGAAGAAGCATCAGCTACTACGACACTGGACGCGGTCAACAGAGCGACCTACATGGCCTGCCGAGGCACCAACGCCCCCTTGATCACCTGCTATACCATCTTTATTATCAGATGCAGCATGTGATTCTCCATCCGGAGCAGGAGATGAAGCTACAAAGCCAAGTGTTGTTGCGGGTTTATAGAGAGGATCGTTCGCCCCCCCTCCAATTCCGCCAACAAACTCAGGCATCCATGACGGAGTTTTTGTTGTAGGGGGTGAGATGCCTCCATTAATGAATAGTGACGCCGGATTGGGTTGGCTCAGCACTGGGGCCGATGCTCTTGAGGCGTAACCTTTCTTTGCACCGTCCAGTTCTCGTAACAAGCTTTGGACGTCAAAATTTATGTCCGAGACTAGAGAGCCTAATATGCCTGTGTCATGTGCTGTCGTCGGAAGAGAACCGCCCGTGAACTGCAGCATATCTTGCCTGTCAGTCACAGTCCATCTTGCAGTTGAGGTTCATGCTCGCTTACAGTTAATGTCATATTCGAGGCCCAGGAAGTGATTCCCTGCTTTGAGTCGAGGTACTTCCGAACCATTGTTCCTCCGGGTACGGCATCCTTCAGGCCCCTGTAAGATAATAAACTAGGTCAACAATGCGAACGACGAACAACGAAAGAAAGAGCTCACAGTAATGTCCCAGCAGCCCCATAGTCCCGCTTCAGGCTGCCCACAGAGAATATACTTTGGACCACAGCTGCTGCAGTACGAACTATCCAGTCCTCACCCAAAAGCCTTCGAAGGATTATCATTCAGCATCAACCGATTATTCACGGAAAGCATGACTGACACACCTGACCAGGCCGTCTCCAACAATGGGCTTGTTCGGCCGATCGAGTACAATTCTTTCGGGGTCCGGGAACGCAGCAGACTATTATAGTCGTACGGTCGGGAGACGTTAGTTCGTCAATCAATTAGTCCCAGCTGTGAGAACTTACATCGTAGTTGGCATCCACGGCGCTGATGAAGATTCGATCTCCTCGTTTGAAGTACATTCCGTTGACGATAATGTCGGATGTCGCTTCACGGCAAGCACCTGCAAGTGGTGGCGAGAGACGTATTGCTTCTCTAATTACAGACCTCAGCTGAGTAAGGCTGGTTGCCGAGGTAGACGCAGCGAGCGTTGCGGTGATCGCGTTATATGGTTCATCGACCAAGAGATCGATCACGTTTGTGAGGACTACAGAAGGAAAGACGTCAGCCCTTTTCACATGACACATTCAACTTGTATGAATGCCCACTTTGCGAGTACTCGGTTGAGATGGCGGCAGTAAGCGCTATGACATCGTTTGCCAATTCGATCCGATCCTTTTGAGACGCCAACAGACGACGTAGCCAATCGTGAGATGCCTCCGACGCTCCAAAAACGATGTGAGAAGCAGTGTCGATGGCACCCCGGAAAGGAATCTGCAAAATGCACCATCGGCTTTAGATCACGTGAACAGCAACAGAATGATCATCGCCCTACTCGATCGTTGCCTAAGTTGTCGAAGTGGCGATGGACGTCGCGCAATAAAGTAGCGACGTCCTTCCTGGCTTGATCCTTACGAGTGATTTGAAAAGCGGGATCATTCAAAAATGGCGTGCCTTCTGCAAAGATATAATCGGAGATGGATCTGAGCATCTCACGAAGTTCCTTCTCGAAGTAGGTGCCATTGGGGTGACTAGGCGTCTTGAGGGGGAGTCCAATCTGAGAAGGAAGTCTTCAGTCCATCAATACGATAACAAGATATGGAGGTCCGCATACTACGTGGGTGGCTACGAAATGTACTGGGAGTAGATTGATAACATCCTTGACAATATTGACACGAGTGGCCTGAGTGCCAGGCAGACGATAAGACCTTTCTTGAAGGAGCTCCACTGTTTTCTGCCCAAAGAAGTTGACTTGTTTGCAGTCTCCAGCACCGGACAGGAACGCTTGGCGAATCAACATGATATCTGCTGCATTCTGCTCTGGGCGGTTGTACGAGGCCAAATATCTTTTATTTTAAGAGGAGTGATCAGTACCACCAAAGCAGTCCACACGGAATTGCTCACCCATAGCCAGGAAGGATGCCTTGCGCTCGTAAGGCCAAAGGCGCGACAAGGCGCTTGTCAGCGAGAGCAGCTTGAGCATCCGCATACGACTTGAGGGCAGCGATCGGCGTCTTTGCCACGGGCCGATCGAAGTTGTACTTGTCAGCGATACCGGTGTCCGTTAGGTATTTCTTGATCTTGCTCGGAACCATCATCGGAAGTTGTGTGTAGATGCTTTCAGCTGACGAATGAAAGAGTGAGGATAGTGGCTTTGGTAGACAATAGAAGAGGAAAACCAACGATCGAATTGGTCCGGAAGGGCTCTCATAAGGAGTGTTGGGAGGATGCCCCCGAACGAAGGGTTTTCAGGATGACGTTTCGTGTCCATTAGTCCCCATGATGTTAGACTGTCAGATCAAGAATATCAAGGTCTGGCCTCCACAGACTTGTGAGTATGACACTCACTTGAATGCAGTCATATCAGTCATAAGGAACCTGTCACCTGTGGTAGTCAGGGAATGATATTAGAGTAGCGAAATGAACTCAATAAGCGTGGCACACACCACGAACAAGCGCAGCAGCGTCTCCAAGAATTGCACGGGACACGGTATAACCGGGGCACAAACCGGCACCATCAACTGGTCCCTTTGTATCCTCGGCCTGCAGTGGAGTTTTGGTAAGCAGCGTTGGAAGACGAAAATATGATAAGCTGTAATGGTACCTGGAGACCAGCATACAATTCAATGTTGTCGGGATGCTGATATAGCATCCGGGCAGCTTCAGCGATGTCCTTGCGGGAGTTCCACTCCTCGAACGTGCTATGATAGTTCGTTCAAATGCATTTTCTCTGTAGAGACTGGATCCGGAAGCGACTGTACCTGAATGGTTCCAAGCCGAGGAACTAGCATAGCGACCGGTTAAGCTTATGTTCTACATTTGGAACCGATTGACTCACCTTCCGGAATTCATTGAGAGAGCAAACACCCCACTCTCTGTTCTGCTCTATGCTCATCATCTCGATTATTCGCATCGCATGAGGCGTCCTCCGAGCCCCAAAGGCGCCTGCAGGCACCTCGATCGAGTCTTTAATTATCTCAGCCAAATCTTTGTCGTCGAAGCTTCCGTTTGCTTTGCGCTTTAGACCACCGAACGTCCACGTATTGGGCGGGGGTAGTTTCATATGAATAAGACCTGCTATCTTGGCCTTATAGTCCGCCGTCGAGATCTAACCATGGAGACATGAGTGGGCAGATCCAAGTCTCGTCGGGAGAACTTACATCATCCCAAGACTCCTTATCAGGAAACAGCTGCTTGAGGGATCCTTGGACCCACTTCTCGTCATGAGACGAAATCGTCGCATGGAAATGGTAGAGCGCAACAAACCTGTTAACGCCAGAAGCAATTTAGTGGCTTGAAATGCATGGTCATTGGTTAACCGCGACTCACTCGACAGAGACAGCGTTGCCCTGGCCGACTGGGGATAGTTTTTTATCCGACTCACGATAGGACTCCAGAAGATCAAGCGAGAAGCTGTTTCCAGACCGAACAAGTCCAAGAATGGATGACTAGATTGGGGAGCTGTTAGATATCCGTAGGTAAATGCCTGAGGTCCACAAATAAATGTCCAACACACCAAGTAATCAGACAGCACGACATTAATGACGGTCCCACAGTTAACGAGGCGAGCCTGGGGGAAATAGTAATAAGACGTCAGATATGCAAAAAAAAAAAAAAAAAAAAAAGGACCGAAAAATTGTCTAACAGTTTGGAATATGTCTTCATCCTGTTTGTTCCTCTGCTGTGGTGTCATGCCTGAAAGATCCCTCTCCCAGGCCCCCCTCTCGTTTATCGCAAGCAGCTTTCCGGCGATATAATTGTGGTTCCTGCAGAAGAGTACGCAGAGGGCGGGAGATGAAGGAGGCATGCGGAGTAGACGTGAATCCGCGAAGGTGTCTGGGAGAAGGTTGCCGAGCCCATCAAAAGCGCGGACCGAATTCTGTTCGTCTTGGTTATTTCCGTAGATGATCGAGAGATCCACGTATGAGGAGGTTTTGTTGATAGCATCGGTGGAGTTGTGATCTGTGTTGAATACTTGATGAATGACCAGATTGGCGAATGCAAAGAAGAAGCTGGACAATCCGGCTGGGTGATCGACCTCCTCCTCCCGTTTCAGAAGACAGTCAAACACAAGTTCCGGAGAGGGGAGCTGATGGCGAGGAAGAGGATGTGTAGATTGTACGCTGCGCGCATAATGCGTCCCGGCCTTGCCCATGTCAGGATTCCAAAGTGCGTAACCTGATCCATCAGCGGAGCGATATCTGAACTTACGACCGATCTGAGTTGCGGGAGGATGAGGCAGGTCGCCCCACAGGAGAGAGATGACCTTGCACTGGAGCGTTTTGCTCAGAACCGAGTCGCGCGGTAGGCGAGAGAGGAAGGTGAGAACATATTCAAGCTAGACAAGAGTATGCAGCTAATTAGAAATGGAAATCGCGTGCACGTTCGTAGGAGGTCGTGGAATGCACGGACCAGCATTTTCCTATCGTCTATTCCGCCGACAGCGCCTGCAGTCAGAGCATCTACAAGAGCAGCACCGTTCTGGAGGGATAGAGAGACGGGAAGTCCTCGCTTCAATTGCTCCCTAACACCTTCGATGACCTGAGCGACGGGAGAGTAAAACTCATTTTCGAAGCGGTTGCCGAACTTCTCCGATTGTTGGGGGATAGGTCTAATCGTGTGGTCGATCTCTGAACAAAAAGGTCAAGTTCTCTGCTGCCATTGATAGATTGAAAGCGCTCTCACTCTCAGCATAGGACGAAGCGATCTGCAGAGCATTGTCCATAGCCTGAAGGCTACCTCCAAGTATGCTTTGTGGAAGCGGCAAGGTGGTTGACATGGTGAAGAAGAGCAGTTTTCGAGCACAGGTTGCGAAGAGGTCGTGCAGAGGTCGTGCAGAGGTCGTGCAGAGGTCGTGCAGGCTTTTGAAGGAATCGCACAGACCACGTATATGGTAAGTTCTATTGAGGTTTTGCGATAAGCAACGTGATGGGAGATATGCGCGGATATCGCCTCATAGACTGGTCGTCTTGGTGTCTGTGGCTGAAGACCTCCCAACCACGTCTCGATGCCTTCTTCGGTAGTCTACCAGAGCTACGAAATTCACATGTCTGGTGGATTGACCTCTAGGGGTTGCGTTGACGAGTTCATTTCTAACAGCGGTGTACCCTCAGTTCCTGAGCCGGGCTGACTGGGAGCCGCACCTGGTGCGCACCCGGAGCCTGGGTCAGGGGGAGTGGAGCGAGCGCCCGGTTGGATGTAAGGCAGTCAAGCACTGGTGCCGAACAATGCGAAGCGTCAAGGTTGCAAAAAAATTTTACCTACCGGAGTCTTTCCGAGACAACGAGTAACGCAGGGGTCCGCCTTATCCTACCCGCGATAGGTTTCAAGGTCACATGCGTTATCATCACACGTGGATTTGAGAACAAAGGGTTTGGAGTTTTATTTGATGGATACAGAGGAATATCGGAGACTCTATACCAAGCGATCGTTCAGAGGCAGATAGGCGTCGATCAAAGGAGTCAAACAAAAAGGCGGATACTGCTAGACCAATAAGAGAAACGTTAGCTTTGTTATCAGCCGTGCTCCAGTGGGTAGTTGCTTACGCAGTAGTAATCACGTTGCGCTTGCAGCAGGCGCGCTCGATTGACCCGCTGCTGAGGCAGATGGGTCCGACTTACTGTGTCCAGCCCAGAGGCTACTGGCCTGAATAGAAGGAGAGCACGAATAAGCTTGGTAGTCGCTGACGAGATGATAAAGGAGGTAAGACCAACCTCTGTAGTGGACATATCCGCCCCCGAAGTATCCTGCCGGTTTCCAGCTGTGGTCGCCGACACCCCAGAGCTAGGTTGAGCAGGAGCGGTCGCCCCACTTGCCTGATCGTTGTACGCAGGGTCGTTTGCCCCTCCCCCAACGCCACCAACGAAGATAGGCATCCATGCGGGCCTTCGGCCTATCACACCGCCATTCGTTGTCATCGGTAGGTACGAGGGGCCACCAGGTGAGGACGATTCTGATGGGGAACCTGGCGATGTAGGTGAGGTGAAGCCCTTCTTCTTGCCTTCGAGCTCTTGCAAGAATCCCTTGATGTCAGATACAACGACGCCGCCGGCTGTGGCTTGGATCCCAGAGGGGCGGGCAGTGGAAGGAAGAGAGGCGCCGCTGAACTGTGAATTGCGTTACGAGATTAGCTTTAGTGAGACTCGTAATGGATAGGCATTATCATGCTCGACTTACAACCAATGTCATATTGGGGGACCAAGCAGTGATAGCTTGATTGGTATCGAAGTACTTTCGAACTTGGGTGCCACCGGGGAGAGGATCGTGGAGACCACTATAGAGCAGCAAGAGAGTGTCAATATTCTGGCACAAAAACTGAGGGTTTTGGCGGATCACTGACGGTAGAGTCCCAGCAAAACCGAAGTCACGCTTGAGGTGACCCATGGAGAAGATGGTCTTAATGACGGCTGACATCGTAGCAATGACCCAGTCTTCACCCAGAAGCCTATCACAAGATTGTGTCAGCACGAGTTAGTGACACACTCGGCAAACTTGCTGTTACCTGAAGAGGCCGTCTCCCAAAATAGCCTTGTTTTCTCGGCCGAGAACAATCCTCTCGGGTGTTGCGAAGGCCGCAGGCTGAAGGAGAACAATGAAATGTCAGCTTTCTTTGGACGTAAGAGCGACCGCCCAGTCTAAACCCTCACGTCGTAGTTGGCATCCACAGAAGAGATGAACACACGGTCGCCGCGCTTGAACTGCTTCCCGTTGACCATGGTGTCGGACGTAACCTCACGAGAGATCCCTGCAAGAGGAGGCGCCAACCGAATTGCTTCACTGATCACATCTCTGAGCTGTCCGGCGCTGGTGGACGAGTTGGAGGCAGCGAGCGCAGCAACGGTTGTGTTGAACGGCTCGTCAATCAAGACATCGACCACGTTCGTGAGAGCTAATGGTTGGCAATCGATCAATAAGCCAAGACTCCATACAAATAATGTGATTTGGTACAAGGGCTCACTCTGAGAGAACTCCACAGAGACAGCAGCAGCCAAAACCAAAACATCGTTCGCCAATTCGTCACGCTCCTTGCCAGAGGCCAGCAGTCGGCGCAACCACTCGTGAGAGTTTTGAGGCTCGCCGAGGATCAGGTGAGACGCGACGTCAATCACGCCGAGGAAAGGGATCTGCCCCCAAACGATACATCAATCTCTCTTCTTTCTTCTTTCACTCGGGGAGAGGAAATGTCTCGGCTCACCCGACCACCGCCCAAGCTATCGAAGTGATGATGGACGTGGCTTATCAAGTCTGCTACATCCTTCCTGGCCTGATCCTTACGGGTAATCTGGAACGCCAGGTCGCTCGTGAACGGAGTGCCCTCAATGAAGATGTAGTCGGAGATGGACTGAAGCTTTTCGCGTAGCTCCTCCTCGTAGTACGAGCCAGTCGGATGATCTGGAGACTTGACAGCAAGGCCAATCTATGTTGACAAATACATCAGTCAGACCTGCGTTTGGCTTGGGTCCAGACTGCTCATCGCTACGTACGACATGTGATGCCACAAAGTGGACGGGGAGCATGTTGATCACGTCTTTGACGATGTTGATTCGGCTGGCACCAGTACCCGGAAGCACGAACGATCTCTCCTTGAGGAGCTCGAGGGTCTTGCGGCCGAAGAAGTCGACATGTTTGCGAGCGGCAGCTCCAGCCGTGAAGGCTTGACGGATCAACTTGATGTCGGCAGCGTTCTGGTCTGGGCGGTTGAACGTGGCAAGGTATCTTGAGAGAAAGCCTCAGACAATTACGATCTAGGGGAAACCAGAGTCTTTGGAATGATGTCGCTCACCCATAGCCAGGGAGGATATCCTGCGCCCTAAAGGCGAGCGGTGCGGCGAGATACCTGTTGTTGAGAGCGGCTTGGGCCTCCGTGTACGACTTCAGCGCTTGAATCGGTGTCTTGGCCATTGGACGATCGAAGTTGTACTTGTCGGCAATGCCGACCTCGGTCAAGTACTTCTTGATCTTGCTTGGGACCATCATGGGGATCTGAGTATAGATGCTCTGAGCTAAACGGTACCGGTAGTTGCGCAATTCAGTAAAGGTGACGATCATGAAATACTAAGCAGACTCACGATCGAAATGATCGGGAAGAGCCCTCATGAGCAGTGTCGGGAGGATACCACCGAACGACGGGTTTTCAGGGTGACGCTTGGTATCCATCAAACCCCACGACGTCAAGCTAGTGCGAACATATGGTTAGTACTCCATCACAGAGGATCTTTGTTGACTTGATGCTCACTTGTACGCAGTCATGTCACTCATGAGGAAACGATCACCTGATGTACAAAGAATCAGCCCCTCGCTGGAATGACCTATGACTTCATGTCAAGTGAAAGCTACTTACCGCGAACCAGGGCTGCAGCATCTCCGAGAATCGCACGAGAGACAGTGTATCCAGGGCACAGACCAGCACCATCGACTGGACCTTTCGTATCTTCAGCCTTAGGAGACGGACAAGGATCCATGTCAGAGCGAGGGACGAGTTGCTTGTAGTAATGGACTTTGATAATACCTGAAGACCGGGGTACAACTCGATGTTGTCTGGATGGTGGTAGAGCATGCGAGCAGCCTCGGCAATATCCTTCCGCGGGTTCCACTCCTCGAAAGTGCTGCAGAAGCTCTCATCAGCGCCTGTGGATTGAAGCGACGAGGATAATCGCCTACCTGAATGGTTTCAATCCAAGGAACTAGGATCACAAATCGGTTACACGTCAGCATGAGACCATTAGACGTTCGATAAGATACGGCTACAAACCTTCCTGAACTCGTTCAAGGAGCAAACACCCCACTCCCTATTCTGTTCGATACCCATCATCTCGATGATACGCATGGCATGAGGGGTCCTCCTCGCGCCGAACGCTCCAGCGGGGACTTCCATCGCATCCTTGAGGATCTCCGCAAGATCCTTGTCGTTGAAACTGCCATTCGCTTGACGCTTGAGGCCACCGAATGTCCACACGTTCGGAGGAGGAAGCTTCATGTGGATCAATCCGGCGATCTTGGCCTTGTAGTCGGCGGTGGAGATCTGGTTAGAACAAATAACTCATGGTCAGGATCGTTCAAGGTAAGTCCCCGACGCAAGAAGCTACCCACATCGTCCCACGACTGCGCGTTCGGGAATAACTGCCTCATGGATCCTTCAACCCACTTCTCGTCATGCGAGGAAATCGTAGCATGGAAGTGGTAAAGTGCAACGAACCTATGCCAGGGACAAGTTGAGCATGGTTAGTGATACGGCTAAGAGCTATAAACGCTGAACGAAAGATGCCTTACTCGACGGAGACGAGGTTTCCTTGGCCAACTGGCGAGAGCTGCTTGTCATCCTCACGGTAACTCTGCATGAGATCTAGCGAGAAGCTGTTCCCTGAGCGTACGAGTCCCAAGATGGATGACTAGTGACCGTTTGAAGGTTAGTATTGCGATATTCTAACACTTGAGGTACACCCTCCGCTCACCAGGTAGTCTGAAAGAACGATATTGATGACCGTCCCGCAGTTGACGAGACGTGTCTAGAGAACAAATCAAAAGTAAATCTCAGCGGCGAATACGCACTGACTTGAGAAGCATCCACAAGATCACTCACAGTCTGGAAGATATCTTCATCTTGCTGCTTCTTCTGCTCATCTGACAAACTCGACAGATCGCTTGTCCACGTCCCACGCTCATTGATCGCGAGAAGCTTCCCAGCGATATAATTATGATTCCTGCAGAGCAAGACGCATAGCGCCGGTGACGAAGGAGGCATACGAAGCAGACGCGAATCCGCAAACGTATCCGGCAACAGATTCCCCAACCCATTGAACGCGCGAACCGAATTCTGCTCGTCCTGGTTATTACCATAGATGATCGCGAGGTCGACGTACGATGAAGTCTTGTTGACCGCATCGTCCGAGTTGTGATCGGTGTTGAACACCTGATGGATGACGAGATTGGCGAACGCGAAGAAGAAGCTGGAGAGTCCTGCGGGATGCTCAGTTTGATCTTCGCGCTTCAAGAGGCAGTCAAATAGGATCTCTGGGGATGGGAGTTGATGGCGAGGTAGAGGGTGTGTCGATTGGACGGTGCGCGCGTAGTGCGATCCGGCTTTGCCCATGTCTGGGTTCCAGAGTGCGTAACCTGAGCCATCGGCGGAACGATATCTGTACTGACGCCCAACTTGGGTAGCGGGAGGATGGGGTAGGTCATTCCACAGGAGGGAGAGGACCTTGTATTGGAGCTTCTTGCCCAAGCCAGAACTGGGTGGAAGACGTGATAGGAACGTGAGCGCGTATTCGAGCTATCAAACATATATTTGTCAGCGGCGGAAGTGTCTCAACAAGAAAATTAGTAAGTGCACGAACCAACATCTTCCTATCGTCTAATCCGCCGACGACGTTGGACGTGAGCGCGTTGATGAGCGCGGCGCCATTCTGGAGGGAGAGCGTGATGGGCAGGCCTCGTTTAAGTTGCTCTCTGACACCCTCAATGACCTGAGCAACTGGAGAATACAACTCGGTCTCGAAACCGTTGCCAAATTTTTCTGATTGTTGTGGGACGGGCCTAATAGTATGATCGATCTCTGAGGCACCAAGACGATTAGGTTAGCGGCCTCGAAAAAACCCCATCAAGATCAGCGAACAAGCTCACTCTCAGCATAGTATGAAGCCGTCTGAAGTGTGCTATCGACAGCTTGGAAGCCGCTGCCGATGATCCTCTGCGGAAAAGAAAGAGTATGGGACATCGTTGGAGATGGTGGGGGTTTGGGAGAGGATGCGCGAAGAGGCAAAGCAAACTCGTTGCTACATCGTTTATGAAGGCCCCGCCCGGAGCAGCCCATAATCGCCCATCACGTTCTCAGGATGGGGTTTCCTTCACAAACCAATGAGATGCCGGGGAGCAGCGGGGTATGAAAAGCAATCAGATTCCCCGTCAAGCCACACTGTCGTACCCACGAGGCACAGCGGAAGTTAAGCCTGCGGGAGCTCTAAGCGCGGCCTGCCCCACCTGGGCATCTACGAGATGGCCCCGGATGCTCTATCACATCGCCTAAGGTTGGCTTGTCGTTGATGCCCGAGACTAACAGTACTCGGTCGCGTGAGGGAAAGTCGGTGAGCGAATAGGCTTGCGA
The DNA here is from genome assembly GCA_019632285.1 of Tulasnella sp. 332. Taxonomy (NCBI): domain Eukaryota; kingdom Fungi; phylum Basidiomycota; class Agaricomycetes; order Cantharellales; family Tulasnellaceae; genus Tulasnella; species Tulasnella sp. 332. Next base: position 36,598 of record WSTV01000108.1, read on the forward strand.
ACAGGGCGCCAGTGGCGTGCACACCTGATGCCCGAATAGGCACGCACCGAGCACACAACAAATCTGGGGGAGGCTTCGACTACTATATAGACTAGACTCATTTCCTCACGTCATTCTTCCTCGAAGCCACGATCGCATGTGCTAGGATCAGATCGTAACCGAGCGGGACGAAGGACCATTGTTTTGGCCCAGATTAAAATTTAGCTGAAAGGGGTAAACGTAGAGTTTGCGTGCGCCACCACAAGGCCATGCAAGTTCCATTAGGCACGAAGACATCCCATGTCCTGATAATGCTGCAGACTTCTCGAGTTGATTACCTAACTCTCCTGATGAGTATCCGTCTCATCTAGTGATGAAAGGCCATCGTGAATCTGAATCAGTAATTCCGACATACTTCGATTCGAAGATGGTATCAGCTGGTACCAGAGTTGGACCGGAGGTGTCATCTTGGTGAAACCCCGCCTTGATTAAGTGGGAATCTTACTGCTTCGATCGAGGGACAAACCCGAAGTGGCGGTGTGTTTTGTGAGGGGAAAACGCCTCAGGCCTGAGATACACGTCCAGTATGATTCCTTGCAGGTACTCATCGACGTCATGTGGCACAGATGACTCTCTCACACCTGTTTCACACCAGAATAGTGTCACACTGAGAAGCATTGCCGATAATTAATCTGTAACAAACAAACAACACACCGTATATGGTGTATACAGTCCAAGGTATTCACTGCAAAGCCGCAGGCCCATCGCTACCACATCTCTCTTCAATCTCCTGCTCCTGTCTCCGCAATCGTTGTGTCGCTGCCTCCAGCATCTTCTGTCGCATCTCCTCGCGACTTCCGGTGAGCAGAGAGCTTGTACCACCACCCAGAACCCTCGACGTGACTTCCGCGTCGGTCAAAGCGGATCCAACCGTGTTGTCAGGATCGTAATAGTCGCCAGCTCCAAGGCCAGATAGAGAATGAGACCCGGCTTTGACCGCACCTTCGTATTCGTCGACCTCACGATTGAGCTTGGAGTTCAGAGTCTTGAACTGAGGAGCCGAGAACGAATGAGTTCAGAGTCAGCCAAGCTCGCAAGCGGATCGCGTCCAGCCATTCCTCCATTGCTCGCTTACATTGTCGTCATGAGGCCCAAACACGTTATGGGTCAGCTCATCTGCATGGCGAGGCAAAGACCCATCAGTCCAGCATTTTCAATATATAAACCAACAAGGCCCGTGAAGTACTTACGACACAAGACCCTCCGCACCTCCTTGTAGGTTCGCATTCCGTCATAGGCATCCGTCCGCAAGCGCAACTTAATCGCCTGACCGGCGTTCTCATTCAGGCCGAGAAGTTGCGGATGCTCGTGAGGCGCAAGCTCCGTCAACAGCCCAACGGCGAAGCGATGCTTCTCCATGACGTGCCGTATGGCTGGATCATTCGATAACTTCTGCAGGAGGTCGCGCGCCGCCTCCGGATTTGGTAAATGTGCGAGTGGCTCGATGCGATGAAACCGATACTGGAGATTGGAGGAGGATCCTCTTGAAGTTGATGCGAGCTATCAAAGGTTCTGTGGTGTCAAAGGCCATATATAGAGTCTCGTCATATCATCGTGCTCACCTTTGACGGACCTGCTGCCTGCCGTCTCCTTAAAATCTCGTCCCTTCGGTGCTTCTCATCTTCGGTATTCTTCATGCCGCTGATTTCTTCCAATGTGCTGCCCATCAACGTCACTTTGGCGCCATCCTTCAGCCCGACATCTTCGACCGTAACCTCCGACGCATCCTTCGTCGGCGGTGCAGGCCGCTTGCCACGGTAAAGTAACTTCTGTAATTCCGGGGGCACAGATGTTAGGGCCTCTATATCGGACTGCAGGGTAATAAATGGTGTTTGGGAGTCGATCGTTATTGAGCGGGCGCTACCCCTGTAGGTGATGGTGAATTGCATTGGGATGATCGGATGTGTGCTGTGGCTGTTCTCAAAAGAAATATAGCTCGAATGCGGAGGGATGTGTAGGAGGCCCTGGAAGATGCGAGTGAGTATTAGCAATGCACGGGTGTGGTGGAAACGCGTAAGCTGTCTGAGTCATCATCATCGCCTCCACATCCAATTGCCGAACCGGCAGTTTCCGTTTCGTTGAAGGAACGCATTGATTCCAACAATTTCACAAAAAGTACACAGAGCTGAGAGGCGAGGAAATATGCGAAAACATGACCAAAGAATCAGAGGGGTTGAAATCTATTCCCACAATGTGCATCTCTTCTTTGGGTTCATCTGAGCAGAAGTGGAAGATGCATGAGCAACCGATCTCAAGCCGATCCCATAGACTATAACGCACCTTGGCATGAGCAGAGCAATTGAAAGCCTTGGCAAACTCGGGAATGTTGGAGAGCGTTCCCATGACCCGATACTTGTTGGGAGAGTGAGGATTAGACCGCACTTGTTGGATTTCGGCTGCGGTCTGCATGTTCATCGCCCAGATGCGGGCCATTGAGAGGAAGAAGAGTTGTTCCCTGGAGCGAAGAGAAGCAGTAGTTCAGACAGGATGTGCAGGCAATGATTACTAAGGATATGAACCTACCTCGTGAAAGCTTGTAGGCCAGGAAGGGCATAGTCGGATCCTAAGACCAAGGCCTCCGCCTCTTGCTTTTGCCAAGCGTGATACGCATAGATAAGACCGGCATCTCCGATGTTCTCGCCCGACGTCCTACCAGCATCTCAAATCATCAGCTTTTTATAATAATACGATATTGGCAGGGAATGTGCTCTCACAAGTTTCCATTGACGTGGAGCACTCCGCCTTTGCCGTCGCTGACTGTGTATTCTGCACAAACAAAGACATGTCAGCATATGGTGGCCAGGGTATTAAGTTTGATAATCCTACGCGAATATTGCTCCGCAAGACAGTTCTTCCTCACTTCGAACGCCTCGCTGGTGCTATTTGTCCACCACTCCTCAAGCTTGCCTCGCTGATTGTACATCCTCCCAGCAGAGTCGAACGCATGCGTTAGCTCATGAGCGGCAACAGCGCCGAATGCACCATAGCTTAAGTACGTAGGCCAGTCCTGCGAGAAGAAAGGAGGGCGAAGGATACCAGCCGGGAACACAATCTATGTCGCACAAGCACATCAGTGAGCTGGATCACGACATTATTCCAGTGAAGTTAAATACTCGCCTCGTTCGCGGGAGGGTTGAAATACGCATTCACAGTGCTTGGAAACATTAGCCACTCCTCAGGATTCCTAAAGAATGGAAAATATATGTTGGTCTCGTATGCAAGATTATATCAAAGCTCGTACCTCATCCTTCCCAGTTTCAACCACTTCTTGATTTCCTCGCTGGTAGTGGCGCTGATCATGTTGTCGAAGAAACGCTTGGGGTCTGGGTGGACAGTGGCGTAGTAACCAGCGATGGACCTGTCACTTGTCGTGTTGGGATAGAATGGGTACCCAACTTTAACGCGGATCGCCGTAGCCTGCAGACTTCAAATCAGTCATTAGGTCTCATGGTCTCCTCGAGTCGTCGTACCTTTTGTGATGCAGCTTCGGCTGATGTCTCGTCCATCCATTTAAGATGTGGAAGAGATTCTTTGAACGCCGTGATGGTGTCTATTTGGGATAGTGAGGGTAAGACTAGGAAACGTATGGTCGTACCGTCCACGCTCACCATCAATAACCTTTGCGGCTTTGATATGACTCTGACCACCGAAGGTCTCCTCTACAAAGAACCTGCCTGCGGCGAACCCTAGAGCACTCTCCACCTCTGCCAGGCAGAACTCGTCTCTCGGATCCACCGCTCCTTTCTTCAAGCCTTTCAGAAGTTCATCTAGCTCCCTCTTCGCTTGCCATACTTCTGTCTGCGGAGAGAGGTAGTTGGCGAAGGTTAAAGCGGCTCGCGACACGAAGTAAGCCTCCATCGTCTCGGCGTTGGTGTCTTTGATGAGAGCCGACAGACTCTTGAGATACGGCGGGTAGGACACGATGACTTTCTGGGGGAAGGAGCGAGGGGTGAATGAGGACAAATATGCGGAGAAGTCGATCTCCGGAAGGCGCCCGGAAAAGTCATCGAAAGATAGTGGGTTGTAGGTAAAGAAAGGGTCTTGGAAGAGGATATCGAGGTCGAGGTGAGCCTTTGCAAGTTCTTGCTCGAACTTGATGACTGAATCAGCTAGACGAGTAGCTTTTGTAGTCTTGTTCTCCTTTGGCGGGTCGTCTCCTCCCCACGGGGGCCAAGAGACGGGAGGCCAGAAGATATGCGGGCGGCGGCCATGGCCCGGGTGAGATGAGAACGAAGAGTCGGGATCCAATGCCTCTAGCACAGCTGCGACCGTCTTGGTGTATACCTCCAGGACCGATTGTTCGCTGTAATACTCCTGAAAGTGAGGTGGCTTAATAAGTATTTGACGTGTACTTTTATCTAACTTTAGAAACCGACTTTGGCTGGAAGACCTAGCCCTGCTTGCCCGAACTGAAGTGTCATGAAGTCGGGATCCACACCCACATCACCATCGATGTCAAACCCAAACAAGACCGAAATATCTACCCTAACGCATAAGTTACTGTGAGATGATATGAGACTAAAGCGCTCACCTCGGGAATGTAAGAAGCTGACGGCTGCGGTGAGTCCAAGCCGGCTAGAGGTCTTCCTTTCCATCGCAGACAACGGTGTTTGATGCTCATCATGGAATTTGTATTGCGCGATGTGCCCGCTATAAGCTTTCCGGATTTGGTGGACCAGATCAAGGAGCGGTTGAGTACCAAGTTCGGCCAACGCGTCCTCATCCATACAGGATTGATACATGTCCTTCAACTTCGTCAGCGAGAGAACGTCGGCCTTAGACGCTTCGGCGGGAATATCCCTGCTGATTATGTCCCGTATGACCTGCACGTTCTTCTGGGCGAGCTGCCTAAAATGACCCCACGATGCCTTCGAGGCCGGAAGTGGGTTCTCCTTGAGCCATCCACCGTTCGCATAGTTATAGAAGTCCTCGCATGGGTCGACATCAGTGTCTAATGAGTTCAAGATGGCTGCAGAGATCGTGATGCAGTTGGCCGAAAGGCAGACCTAGGAGGAAGAGGGGGTTTCGGCACCTACGAAGTTACCACTAGGGCAACACTTACCTCGGGAGCGTTAGGTCCAGTAGGAGATGGCGCGCTGGCTGTGGTGGTATATGTGGCTGTACTCGTCTGAGTGGAATATACCGTTGTAGTCGCGGAGCTGCCGCCGCCGCTTCTCATCTTGTGCTCAGCTCCAGCAAAGAGGCCGATGAAGATACTGCTCAGTAGAAGAAAGAACAAGGAGACTCCTAAGAGGATTTTAGACAGTAGGCCCATTGGTTCATGAGTGGCAGCCGCGAGGCTGGCAAAGAGGCCTCCTTCGCCGTCGCCATCCTGGGCATGGCCATTTGAAGTTTCAAGTAGCAGTGCGCTTTCTACAGGTCTGGATATGAGCATCCAAGTATCAGGACGAGCAAAATCAAGGTGTTACCTTCGTCTGTTGACTCTCTTGGAGCAGACATCTGATCGTTGGTCGTCTGTCGCTGCGGTTCAGATTGCAATCTCACGCGCCAACTTGGGAACGCGTGAGCTTTGAGCGCCTGGGCGCCTATTGGTGACGTTGAGATTTCAACAAAGCGTATATCTATACAGGGTTCGTTACAGCACTATACGTCGGTCATAAATCCTCCAAAGTACTGGTTGAGTTGGCCCCCGGAGCCATCGAAAGCGGCGACCATGCCAATGTAGCCATCGGGGCGCACGACGACCATTGCCCCTTCCTGCGTAATGCCATACGTCTCATATGTCTTCCCGCCAAGCCCTCCAGCGATTGAAATGTCGTCTATAAAGACCCTATAGCCCGAATGAAGTGTGAATGAGCAGTGAGTTAGGAGAAGGAGACATATAAGCTCACTTTGACCAGTGGCTCCGAAGACCCGCTGGAACATCCGTGTAATCGCAGACATCCTTCTTGTCCGTACTACCAGTAGATGTGAACTTCAACTATGAGCTGACCGCCGAGAAATGCCCAAACTCACCCTATCGTGATGATGTCAAAGACCGAGCTCGCTGCTAAATGTTTAGGAGTGAACTTCTTGAGGAACCCCGTTTCCCGTTCGAGCTCAGTTGCGAGAGCCTGGAGCTTGAACTTCTGCTTTTCGTTCTTGAGCTCGCCAGGGAACAGGAGCACCTTGAATTTCGTGTCTGCTGGTAGGAGGTCCTGGATGTTGAATGGCCGGTAGTCTGCTGCACGCTGTATGATGGTGGGGAGGCAACGCTAAATTGCATTGAATGGTCAGAGGTGGCATGTTACATGTATCAAGAGGTGAACTTGCCATTCCAATGGTCAGATGTGCAGCAGCGGATTGGTTAGCGGAGTCCACAATGGCGGAATCTTGGTAATGTATGCCAATGCCGGACGTGAACCCTCCAAAAGTCTGGAAAGCTTCGAGGAACTGCTCATGCGACACGCCGTCTAGGTTGGTCTCGCTCTTCGGTTTGCCGGAGAACAATGCCGAGAACTTCTTGTCGAAATTGATGAGATCCTGGGCGTACTTCCTGCGTTCTGCTTCATACTGATGAGAGTGAGTCAGGACTTGATAAGCTCTGGACCACTTGACGCGACCGCTACGCACAGTCTTGAGAAGAGATCGCTGCGCTATCCCTCGCAACACCAGTGCTAGCTTCCATGCTAAGTTATGTGTATCGTTCATGCTCGCGTTCATACCTTGTTCGAGGGATGTCAGAGCATATTCCAGATTCTAGTAGATAGGACGACAGCTCACCCTGACCAGCTTTAGGAGAGTGTGTATGGCCTAGGTTCAAGGCAGCAGAGCATCAGCAGCCCGTTATACTCAGAATGTGTAAAATAAGAACATACAAGCGTCCCCGGCAATGAAGACTCGCTCGTGCGCAGAGAATTGTGAAGCTACGCGCTGTCCAACTGTATGAACCAGTTGGCTTCAGCTCGATTAAGGAACATAGTTGCGGATAGCTTACTTATGTACATTGTCCACCATTCGATCGGCTTGGGGAAAGATATATTGTAAGGAGCAAGGGACTTCCGTGCAACCTGAAGAGAGCTGTCAGGATAAATTTCTTCAATCCTCTAATGTGAGAAACTCACCTCCATAACTTGCTCAGGACCCATCTTGCTCTTCTCCAACCTTCCACTCTGACCGAGCTCGACCTCTGAAAGCTGGACGTAAAGCCGGACCTACAATAGAGAGAAACAGTTCAGCGATGGTACTAATGACGAAAGGCTAAATATAATACGTACAGTATCGCCTTCTCGCGGAATAATCATACAGCTTCCGTTCTCGGAGTGGATCGCGCATCGGTTTCGGATGTCAGGGAAGTCCGTGTCGGGAACGCTGTCCACGACACCCCATATGTAGTCTTCATGCATAAAATTCGAACATGAGAGCCAAGCTACTGTGCCACCTGACCAAAATAGAATTCACGGACCAGTTTGCTCCCCGTCCATCGTAAACCCGAGGGATTTGCGGACCCAGGAATGTGCCCCTAAAAGATCGGCTCGATTAGCTGCTTTCCGCTGATGAAGAAAGGGGCTTACCATCAGCCCCAACCACGTATTTTGCTCGGACAATCTCCATCCCGTTGACGCTACCTGCGGGAGGCTGTGCCGGGCCACCAGTGTTAATATCCTCGTCTTTGGCCAGGTCGGCAGCCTGCGAATCGTCCGGTCGTTTCAGAGTGACCTGGCCGTGATGGATTTTGGATGTCAGTGGGAGTTTTTCAGAGTTAGCCTGATATATAGTCACTTTAATGGGGTAAGCGTCGGGGTCCAATAGTTCCTTCACGTCCTCCGAAATTTGTAGTTCAACAGGTTGCAAAGGTCTGTCCACCTGGCATCCGTAAGCTTTCATAGAGTCTTTGAATATGTTTTCTATCGCTCCTTGATGCAGAGTAACCTTGGAGAGCCGTAGTCATAAGAATCGCTTGCTTCTTCGCTCCCAGTATATCCTTACGGACGGGCACCCACCTCGAATGGAAACCGTGCGGTAGCCGCGGTCACATCTGGAGCCCGACCTGTCCGCTGTCAAGAAAGAACCCATCATCCGCATTTAGCTACGAGCAAAATCTATCAGGTTGACTGAAAATCGTGACCTCAATGCCACCAGATGATGAAGGATTATAGAACGCCTAAAAACAGAAAGCGATAACCACAGTTCAGATATCCGAAGACACTCAACGTGAGCTTCTTTTCACTTACCGCCATATGCATTTGATTCCCCTCCCGAAGCAATCGATCAGCGAGGCCGTAGCTCTGAAATATTGCCATCAGAATCAGAATCAACCGGCGAGATCCGAGGTGGATGTTTGGCAACGAAATAAGGCCTTTAAAAATCATACCTGAAGAACCTCGATCGTTCGAGGCTGAATTCCATCAGCTTGACCAGCCGCGACGGCGTTCGGACGCTTGTCGATGATCCGAACGTTGACGCCCGCCATTGCCAGAGCGTTCGCGCACATCAACCCAGCGGGGCCTATCATATCATCCAAGGCTTGTTAGCGACCAGTCTCAGCGCTGATAAGACATTTGAAGATGCATACCTGCGCCGATAACGAGCACATCAACTTTGGATTCTGGGACGGAAGCGAAGTCGGATGAAGCCATATCTGTACTCCGAGTTGGGTTTGAAATCCTGATTGAATGGTCTCGTCTTTAAAGCAATGAGGTTATATACGACGGATGATAAGAGTTGGAAACTCACCTAATAAGGTGATAGTTCTAGCGAGAGGGTAAGAGGGCAGTGTTGGGCAGGTGACAGGCTGCCGGACCATAAGCCCAGCCCGGATCCCGAGAAACCCAAGCCTCAGAGTGAATAGTCATTTAACGTATCGGCCTACCAGAATACCAGAGGACAGTTTTGGACGGTCTTTTTGATGCCGAAGTGAGATATTGATGGCAGCTTCGGCCCATGCGTTGCGTAGCAGTTCACCTAAGCGCTGACTGGGGGCGCTTGAAGACTAGAATCAATTCAAAGTTCTAGGCTAAGACCAAGAGCAAAAGCTTTCCGTTTCATTCTGGTTGGGTTAGTTTTTTCAACTCCGCAGAGGTATCTACATATAACGATAAGGAGAAAACAGGTGTTCGGAGTACAGTTACAAAGGTCCCGGGGGTTGCTGGATTGAAGCTAACACAAGGCTTGCGGATCCAGTCGTAAAAGGAGAAAGAGCAAGTTGCCGTTCGGTAGTCCCATGGGATCATGAATCAAACCAGCCCACTGAACACCGATTTCTGTAGAGCTTCAAGATCCTCGTCTGAGAGTTTATCCACCTCGCTGGTCTCAAGAATCTGCCGAACCTGCAGGGCCCAGGAGGAAATATCTATCAGCGAGGACGGAGATGATATCATGTGGTACGTACGACTGGGGGCGGGTTCAACCCGAGCTTGTCAGCTCTCTCCCATCTCTCCATCCTCGTAAAACCGATGCACGGCCCATATTCATACGACAGGTCGAAACGCCTCAAGATTGTTGTAGCTTTCCTCTCTTTACGGGCTGATTCTATAGATACGAATGCTGATGATCAATATCGTGGCAGGGCTCTGATGTGAACATGAACAATTTACCAGTGAGGTCACCACCCAAGGCCTCTTTGACCTCCTTATAGTGCTTCTTAAACGTCGCCTCCTTCATCAAGTCCTTCAGGCCCATCGCCTTGTTCTTTCCTTTTCCGGGAGCGACAGCCTCATCCTCATCCTCCGATGATGACGCGACGTTGTATACCTCGGGCTCAGGCTCAACGACGGACTCGATTTCATCAACCTCAGGTTCTGTTGGTTCTTCAATTTCCTCCTCCGGCTCCGACTTCTCCCCCTCAAAGTACAGTTGGTCCTCCACCTCCGATTCCTCCAAGTCCGTCTCGACTACTATCGTTTGCTTCTTGGCTGGTCTCTGTTTGACCGCGACTTGAGCCTTAGCTCGAGCTTCAGCAGCCTGGGCGCGAGCTTCAATCGCTGTCGGAGGTGCCTTGACACGCTCTGTGGTGGTCGCAGCTTCATCCTTCGCCCCGCCTTTAGTTGGTTGAGACGAAAAGCCTTTTTTGGTGGGGAAGGGGAGGGTAGTCTGGCTAAGCTGCTTGGACGTTTTACGAGTGGTAGACATGATCTATCGACCAGTATATTAGTTTCAGTGATAGTTTTGTATAGGTTATGCGCAAGATCGCGGATAGTTGGTAGGGGTTGGAACAGTTGCAAGATGAACCGGCTCAGATTGTAATCAGTGGCAAATGTAGGACGCCCAGACCCTCATCACCTCCCAATGTCCGCCAAGCTTCACGTCTCTTCTCCTGATACCTTTTCAGAGCGGCACTATGACCTTTCTCTGACTGTGGAGCAACTCAAGGTGTGTGTCCCCCGAAGCCGCGTGTCGTCTCATTGCCAACAGTCGACAACGCCCTCGATGACGCTCAGCGCAAGCTCGAGTCAGTCACTGGGATAGCTCCAGCATCTCAGCGCCTAGCCCTATGTCGGTCTCAGGACGACTCCCAGGTGATATGTCAGCTCGAAGATGGCTCGAAGGCTATCGGATTCTATGGAGTACAGGGCGGTATGCTCATCAAAGTACGGACCGCAACTGGAAGTGTGCTGAGGTTGTTATTGCTAACCTCACTGAAACGTAGCCCTTGTGTTGTAGGTAATCGATACCGATCCCTCCAGTGCCGCAGGACAGTACGTGGATACGTCCTTGGTTGAAAAGTTCGAGATGTCGCCTGAAGAGTATGCACAAAAACGAGGTAGTTGACCCACCACTCATAGCCTTAGTTCACGCTTCCTCAACTTATTGGGCATGTAGGGACCGTTCTGGAGTACAAGAAGCAGCATAAGATGGGCCGATTCGCTCCTGCACTTGATAAAGCCCCAGCCACTCCGCCCCCAGTTCCTTCACAGAGCTTAGTAGTTGGCGAGAGATGCGAGGTCACCCTGGAGAGTGGTGAAGGACTGAATAGGCGAGGGACGATAAAATTCATCGGTCCGACCAAGTTTGGGAAAGGTGGAGACTGGGTCGGAGTAGAATACGATGAACCGGTTGGCAAGAATGATGGGTCGTAAGCCTGAGGTGTTATTTCAAAAGGTAGATCGCGCTTTACTGAAGATAACAATTAGCGTTGAAGGGGAGCGTTACTTCGAATGTCGACCAAAACATGGTGCGTTCGTCCGCGCAGACAAGGTGCGTGGAGGCGATTTCCCTGCGGAAGAGTATGATTTGGAGGAAATGTAATGCAATGAATACAATAATGATATCTTGTGCATATTGAGCGCGAGTTGCGTTGCCTGCCTGGCAGATAAAGCTTTGACAGGCAGAGAAGCATGGACCATCGGTCTCGAACGCTTGAAATTTCATACTTAAGAATGCACAAGTACTACTCTATATAAAAGATTATTTATGGGCCCGGTAGAGACAGGGGCACCGGAGTGCTTGTAGGTAAGGGTGGTTGAGAACGCGTCGAACTTTTGGGTTCGGATACCTCTACTTGACAGGATTCTCCCTCCTACTACCACAACCCCCGCAGGTCATAACCTGCCACACAACACCTCTAATCTCCCCCAAGCAAACATATATCTCTCAGCACGCTCACTTACATTGGCTGAATCCGGCTTGATTCCATTTTTTTTTTTGGTTCATTTGCAAAACTATCTAGCACCCTATGCCACCAACACCGAAGGAATTCATCATCATCTCCAACGGGGAGAAAGTTCATGTCAACGGTTGGTGCTCATCTTTGCTAGTGCTCTGGGGCTGTGAGGCAGGGGGAAAAACATGCTGAACCACACTTGCCACGCGCCGTTTGCCAGACCATGTCTATGTATCACCTCCTTGGGAGTTGCGGGACGGTATCCCCTACTCCATCGCCCGTATAATGGAATTTCTACCGCCTGACGGCGACCAAACACCCCCCGAGCAGATTGTTGTCGATACCAAAGGGAAAGGCAGAGAAAAGAACATAACCCGTGTCAGACTCGCATGGTACTATCGTCCGAGCGATCTCAGCGACCGAGCTGTTTCGGACTCGCGATTGCTTTTCGCCGCGATCTTTTCCGAGATCCAACCCGTTGCGTTCCTACGCGCCAAATGCCACGTGAAGCATAAAGACAAGATAGCCGATCTCAGCGGGTGGAAGAGGCGCCCCGATCGCTTCTATTTCACTAAACTCTTCGATCCGTATATCAAGAAAGACTACGAGATTATCAGGTCGGCGGACGTGCGCAATTGTGAGTGGTTAGGGAGAACACTATTTGGATCCGGTCTCTCGCCGGCTTTCATTGAAATGTAATCCTGACGTGGGAACAAATGTTTGGTTTCTTCAACCCTTTGCTTCACAGTGCCTGATCATATCAGGGAGGTACTTCAGTCGCGTTACGAGTTCGTTATCACCGAGAAGGAGGTCGTCGCCGATCTGACCGACAGCTTGCACGAGTGTGATAGCTGTGGAGTATGGTGTCCAACGTGCGTTGTTCCTCTGAATCCAATGTCATCATTTGCTGACACTGACATGCCAAACGTTTTTCAGACCCGAGAGCGTGCAATGCGATATATGCAAGCTCTACTTCCATATGCAATGCGTCCAGCCACCACTACTGGCAAAACCTGCCAAAGGTTATGGGTGGACATGTGCACCATGCACCGTCAACCACGAAGAGCGAATCGAACAGAAGCTTGCACGAAGTGCGACACCGGTTAAACCGAAACCCCCTCCCAAAGGCAAGACTAGCACAGCAGATGGCCCAAAGGCTCGTGTGATGTCCGCCGAAGACAAGTATTTCAAGCAATGGCCATACAGATATTTTGGGTAAGTTCGTCCCTGTATTCAAGATGATTGCATGTAGAGCTGATTGGGATACGTAGCTTGTATACTGTTGCAGACGACACTCTTGATCCAGATGACATGATCTGGCCGCGGGCCGCCACTCGCATCGGCGCAAAATACCAGAGCGCCTTGCCCAACTATCTTGGTCCGTGGTCAGAGACAGAAACTGTTGGTAAGTATCGTGATGCTTGAAGGCTGTGCTGCGCTGACTGATTCAATAGTCACAGATGATATGCCACCGAGAGGTGTGGACAACACGGTAGAGTTGCTCGGCAACATCGTCCATATGTCGGAAGATGAGGGTAAGGGTGATTTACGCATCGTCCCCATATGATTTCCGAGCTTATATATTTTCATCGGTAGTTACGAAAGGTTTGTCCGGCTCAGCCTAGCTTAGAGACATCTCAACTAAAGGGATGTGGCCTTTAGTTGAAGAATGCAAGGCTAAACTGCTAACCAAGCCTGAACAAGCCTACAATGTGGATTACCTTGTCGAGGTTTTTCGAAAACTGTCGGAAGCTCGAGCATCTGGCGAGTTTGAAACTGTCAAAATCAAGTCGCCTACACGATCTCGAAAGGTATGAGAGATTCCGTCACCCAGGTGGTCATATGAGACCACTGATACACTTTATGAATCTCAGTGGGAGAAGGGATCCAGTCGGTGGATCGATAGAGATTGGACTGCAGAAGAGATGACCAAGTTCGAGAAAGGCCTAGAAACATACAACGCCGAACTGGCCACGATCGCGAGCGAGATAGAGGGTAGAAACACATACGAAACCGTTCGTCTCTACGGACATTGGAAAAAGTCAGCCAAGTCTCAGGTCGAAAGAGCTTGGCCACGAAGCCCGATGTGTATACTGACCGAGAAATTCAATTTCAAAAGTGATCGATTGGGCGAGGCTAACAGGAAGATTAGAGACTCGTCGCACCCGATCGCGGAAGCCCCTCAAATCAAGTTTCGCCGAACAGTGTCCGTCCGAGCGAGTGTGGACCCAGATGATGAAGGTTCCGTTGTTAACGGGCATTTGGATAATGGCCCGTCTGCCAAGACGCTCTCGTGTGGATCGTGTCGGACCAAGGACTCGACTGTGTGGTGGAAGGGCCCAAAGAACCTCACATCGCCGGTGATGTGCGATGCTTGTGGGATCGCATGGAGGAAATACGGAGACATCAAGGGGCCTCCAAAACAGGAGGAACAACCTGCCCCGAAGAAGGTGACGAATGGCACGACCGAGAAGAGACCGGCATCGCCACTACCGGCTCCTCCAGTCGTAAAGAAACACAAGGTTCATTTCTGACTTTCACCTCTCAAGGCACTTAACTGATGCAATCTCCGCAATCCGACCAGCCCATGCCGCCTCCCAACAAACATGGTGCTTGTGCATGTTGCCGAAAGGTCGGGCTCGCCGGCACTGTCGTCAAATGTTCTGGGTGCAGTCTCGTCGTACATGCATGTCAGTAGTTTTGTTGTCGCTCAGTCTATTCCTGCCATCCTTCTCAACATCTTTGTATTCTCTCGTAGCCGCATATGGGGTCAGCAAAGCTGATGCTCTCGTTGAGCCATGGTTCTGCGAGGTCTGCGCCAACGAGAAGCATCAAGAGTTTGCCTTGGTAAAGCACCCATTCGATATGTTATGGCACTGGGTGCCTTCACGCTGACCAACTGGAAATGCATATGTAGGTTGCCGACTGCCTTCTCTGCCCAAGGCCACCGTTCGCGCCAGCCCCCCCAGTAGCAAAAGGTTCATCTGGCGAGTTCCTTCGCGCGTGGAAACCTACGGAAGGTCGAGGTTGGGTCCACGCGATTTGCTCGATATTCATCCCCGAAGTCCAGTATACGGATGCAGCACAACTGCGGTTCGTGGAGGGTATGAGCAGCTTACCAACGTGGCGATGGAAGGAGGTAAATATAAGAGTCAAGTGTCTGAAGTGGAGCAGCAAGTTGACCGTACTTCTTGGATATACAGGCCTGTACGTTCTGCAAGCAAACGGGTGGAGGCGCTGTAGTCAAGTGTCCTGACTGCAATATGAAGTTCCACTTGTCGTGTGCATGGCGGAACCAACTGCGGTTCGGCTTTGAGCTAACTCCAGTCAGTCGGGATATTCACTCTCACTCACCATTCTATGTTCTTACCCGCTTGAAACCGGCTAGCGAAAGCTCCAGAAGCCCGGCGATCCGCCGTTGATCACTTTCAGAGGGGTGGTTGGAATCCTTGAGCCGTTCGTGTGGTGCAACGCACATATCCTGGAAAAGAATCGGATCGTTTGGGGCCCCTGCGATGCTAGTGATGGCGAGGTGTGTATCACTTAAGTATGACCCAAGAGTAAATGTGCTCATTCGTATACCCCTGCAGACTGCACTTCAGCTGTATTGCCGCACGTACAAACAAGTCCCACTTGAGCACTCGTATGGCCTGTTACGTCGCGCTTATCGATTGGATCAAGCGCTCGCCATTCCAGAAGTCCCAACCACGAAGGAAAAGCAGGCTCCGCTTGACAGTTGCTGCAAGTGTGGAACTACATACTCTCCTTATTTCTGGCCGTTGGGAGCGAATCTGACGAATGGGCACACGAATGGGCACTCAGCAAAACCGCAGGTCGTCTGTCAAAAGTGCAAGTTCGCCTCGCCCGACGCCATGGTGGTCGATAGAGTCAACGGACATACAGTTTCTTAATGTGATTCCTGCATCTGCAACAATAGTTCGGCTGTATTCTTAGGGATGCCCAGATCTTGGTTTTGCTACTTGTTCCCGTATGCATCTGTTTTTATCTTCGTACTGCCACAGGACTACGTATTACATCTTTCAATTCCAATCTATTACAGTAACACTAATTATAGTTAAACGAATAGATGCGAGAGCTGAGATCCTGTGGAGATGCCGTTCACGGACGCACACGCTTGTAGAAAAGTATGTAAGCCGGTTTACCCTGTACATGAGGACAAGGAGTTAGGTATTATGATGGTCCGAGTTAGATAGGTAGAAAACATACCACGACGTCCTTGGGGTTTGCATTAGTGAGCCGACTATCATCGCAGTACACCCATCCGCCTTTGGAAGCAATAAAGGACGTATCTAGGCCGAACGCAGGTCAGACATGCCAAAGCTCTATATCCTATAAGACTCACAATGACCGCTGCTGAGGTTACCAAAATGATTGGTCACCCCATATAAATCATACTTGTACGGCGGAACCTGAGCACGAGGATCGGTAGCTGGGTTGACTTCCTCTTGACCGTACCCTTCAACTTTTGCGATGTTCGGGGGTAGAAGTGCTGGTAGATAGTTTGTTAGGTCAAGGCCTTTCAGTGGGAAGTCGACCATTGTGTCGACCTTGTCGGTAAAGGGGCCCTTGAAGGAGAAGCGTTTGAGAACAATTAGGAGGACGGGAGGAAGCCGGGCCAGGGACAGTTGCTTGGTGGCTTTCCGAAGAGTCTTGCAATGCGGACAGTTCCTGTAACAGGCAAGTGAGTGACCGCATATTCTCCAAGGCATGAAGTGAGGAGGCTGCCCACCAAGCGTCTGATTTCTCCATGATCTCTGGCTTGACGAACGCATCCAGACATGAATATACACTTGGTTTAGTCAATCCTCGATGTGATGGGATGGGCAATGACAAATACATGAAGGAGTTGTAGGTTGTGGAAGTCTGCAGGTATAAGTCGTCAGTTCTGGCGCACAGCTCTGCACAGCCTAGCATCCCACACCTTATGGCATGTCAAACATCTTAGGACGTTTCTGAATTGGCCTTGAAAGTAGTCTACCACGATACTGTCATCACGCATTCTGTAGATCTGCCATTCTTGTGCACCAGCCAACTGTGTCGGCAAAGCCTCCAGTTCCCGCTCACGCTCTGGTGTTGGTGCTGGAAGAGCTGGCTTCTTGATGATGCGATTGAGATCTTCATGTAGCCCGTCAAGCAGGAAGCTCAAGAATTCTTGTGCGTCGTGCTGATCGGAGCCGCCGAACTGAGGCGCATACGCGCAGATCTTAGTCTGACAGACGGTGTATGCCTGTTAGTCTCGGGGGTCGGAGAGCATCTGAGAAGGGCCATGACATACTCTAAATCCGTATGGTGTGAGATATGGCGATTCGCCTTGCCATAGCTCATGCACAATGGTCGCGAATGCAAAGGCGACACTGCCCTGCGTTCCAAGAGGATTCTGCATATTGATCGCACTCTTCCATCGACCATCTATAATAGTGCATCAGCAGAATCCAGCCCACTTCTCATGACTTGTTCAGCATACCTATGAAGAATCGAGCAAAAGGCACAGTCGCGCTCAAGCACTGCACGATTGAGTTCATATAGCACGTGTTCCCCAGATTCTTCAAACCCGACATCCCAATCTGAATTTCATCCCAATAGATGACGTGGTACCGCGCCGTGTTGATCGTCGGAGGCATCAAGAACGGCTTCCCATTGATCATCGTCACCTGGTGCGACGTGGGGTCAGGTTGAGCGTTGAGCGGCGAGAGTGGTGATCTGTGTCGAGCCTCCTGTCGCTCCAGAGCGTTAGTGGCTACTGGTGGCGGGTATTTGAGCATATTGACTGAAGACAGGGCCGGGTAGTCTATGGGGGTGCGGGTGTTCCCCGAAGTTGAACCTGAATAGGGATATAGAGCTTGTTCAACGTAATCGCTTCGTCGCCGAGCAAGCGGTGATTTGCTAAGAGATGCCTGAGGCGGAAGAGCGACTGAGGACGGCTGCGTTGGAGTGAGGATGGACTGCGATGATGACGCAAACGAGGGAGACGGTGACATGACTCCGTTTGTTGATGTTGGAGACATAGCTCCGATTGGATATCCCGCGTACAGTCCTCCATCAGCCTGTGTGGGGAGGGATGAGTATCTCACATATGGAGCAAAAGGTAAAGCAGTGGTAAGGAGCTTACCATGTCTGGGATCGGCCGGTTGTGCGCCGAGATGTTACCCGACGAACTAGGTCGCACAAGTGTTGACTTCCGAACCAAACGATCGGCAGCTCGCCCCCTTGCGTCTGGTGGCACGTTCTCGTCACCAAACGAGGGTGGTTCGAACACAGCGCCATCGCGAACATGAGCCCGCCTCCGCCTATCCTTCTCTGCCGCGTCAATTCCATTCAGCCCGTATTCATCCATTGATGTGACGCGAGGTTTCGGTAATGAAGGGTTATAAGATACAGGATGACCATTGAGGGCCCCCTTCGGTGTACCTGGCCGCTGCTCATCCTGCGCCATAGTTGGAGCATTGGACGTCCTTCTGCCGATTTTGGTTTGACTCGCTTGAACGTTCTCTCCAACGAGCCCTGCAACACCCAATTCTTTCTTCCAGGCAGCCAATCCTCCAACAAGCAAGATCGGCGGCCGGCTCAGTTTCTTGTAAAACTCACGCTCATAGATCGCTTTGTTGAGCGCGGCTAGATGTGGTGCTGAGAAGCTCGTGGAAGAACTGTCGTAGATGACAACCATGTCGAACTTGTCCCGATTCTGAAACAGCCTTTCTTCGTTGCCTGGCGAGATGACAAGCGCAGATTCGATGCCGGGTGCGTCGATTCCTGTGCGCATAAGGATGGTAGGATCCAAGCAGACCTCTGCATCAGAAGATATATGCTCCTTCTCAAACTCTAACCGCGGTCGCACGTCTAGCAATAACACCTCTAATCCACCGTTAGTGTCTTTATCCAAGTACCCTGCCAGTGCCTTCGGGAATATGGAGCTACCGATAGGTACATCTGGCTTTTTCTGCTGGCTGCTAAGCTTAGATGGGGAGGTATTCCGCTTGTTTGGCATGGGTAGTGGTGTTCGTTTGGTTGGTGATGCACGCCCTCCTGATGACGGCTGAGCCCTGGTGTCCGAGTGCGATCCGCCATCGAACTGTGATGACAGACCAGTTGCTGCTAATGAGGGGTTGTGTGAGTGCCTAGAGTCTCCGCTGAACTGTGAGTGAATGGAAGGCCCTGCACCGGATGACTGTGATTCGTGCTTCGGTCCAGTTCCCCCACCCGAAGACGAAGGGAAGCTGGGAGATGAGGGCATACTTTTCCACAGGTCCATACTATCTGTGGAAGGCGCGGGTCCGAGCGCGGTCGTTTTCGCCCCCGGTGTGCTTCCTGGGACTGACGGGAGGGTTGGGAGAGCGGTCTGTGGTGCAGAAGGAAACACCGGTAACGTATATGTGCTGTCAAGATCTTCTATCGTCGGGAATGCAGATGTGAATTTGGAGATGGAGGGGGTGGGAGGCTCCGTCGTGGATGGCACTTCACTGCTGCGAACGAGTGGGCTGGAAGGCTTTGGACTGGGAGAAGCTGATCCGTTCAACATTGGTGAGGATGTTCCGCCCAAGCTCTGAAGGTTACGGTGTCGTGGCGAGCTGGACATTCCGTTACTACTTCCAGTGGCGTGCCGGCGAAGTTCAGAGGAAACAGGATGAGGTGAAGGAGGAGGTTGATCCTGTTGATCGAGTGAGATGGATACCGGATCAAACTCAGATGCTGCTGCCGACGCCGAAGTTGGTGCGAGAGAAGGCAAGGTAGTGAGAGAAGGGGAGTAGTTGGCGGTCTGAAGCTGACTGAAACTGTTCATGGTATGCCGCCGTGATGATGTACCAGATACGGAAGTAGATGTGATTGGAGGCGTCGATGTCGCTTGGATTATTCTCGTGTCCCCGAATGAGACTTGAGATGGGGTTGATGAAGGATCAGGCAGAACGCTCCTGCTCCGTGGGCTAAGTGGGGATTGCAGAGACTGGGCGACGGTCGACGTGGAAGCAGCAGATCGATGTGAGAACCTTGAGGGGCCAGCAGGAGATGTGTCTAGGCCTGCTCCCGCCAGCATCCTGATTCGGTCAGCCAAAGAGCCCCCAGGGCGTTGATTTAGGCCGGACTCTTCATCTTCGCCCGTGGTGATCTCAGCGTTGCTGTTCATCGAGGGACCAGCCGCGGAGAGGGACCGCGTATTCTCAATTTCCATCAGGCGCTTCTCAACTGATTTCAGTCGCGGGAGTATATCTACTGTGACAAGCTGTAGATGCAACAAGAATCAGATTCTTGTGCCGCTGTGACGTCGAACGTCATCTTCACCTCAGCGAATGACCTGGCTTCACGATACACGGCGCCATGCTTATCGGGTGCGGACTCTGCCTTGTATTCTGGTGTTGCCCAGACCCTATCGAGTATGCTGTTATGAGTCCTGTCAATGTCGAAGATATGAGGATTGATGGCGCGTTCGGAGCAACGCACTTGGCTACCGTGTAATACTTGAGCAAGGCCTCCTGTAGATCGCCCGTATCCTCTCTCATCATCCCAGCATCAGCAGCCTTCCTGCCTGTCGCTATAAGATTGATGGCAGTTGCACCGCGCAATGCCTGGAAAGTGTGTTTGGCGGACTGCTTTATTGAGTCGACGGACTGAAAGCCGTCATTCGTCGAGGCAGTCCCCGGTATCGATGACAAGAGGACCATGGATCTCCTTTGGCAG
Source organism: Tulasnella sp. 332 (assembly GCA_019632285.1). Taxonomy (NCBI): domain Eukaryota; kingdom Fungi; phylum Basidiomycota; class Agaricomycetes; order Cantharellales; family Tulasnellaceae; genus Tulasnella; species Tulasnella sp. 332. Next base: position 56,870 of record WSTV01000108.1, read on the forward strand.
ATAGCTAGAGTCGAGAATAGCTGAAGCCGTGATACTCCGGCTTAGTGGTTGTGGTGGAATAGGTTGGTTCCGCAGCTGAAGCTGGGACCACAGGAGATGGAGGTAGGTACAGTATGCGATTCAATCAGTTCCCGGAGTTACCGCCTCCCTACTTTCTTCCACCACACCTTTGACCATGCATCGAGGAACGGCACGACCGACGACGAACGCTGTGGGTATGGCATATTACCTGCGTTGCTGTTTTTGTACTGAAGAAATATGGCACGCTCCAGGCGACGATGAAGCGTATCCAACGAGAGGTAAATGCATTTGAGACTGGACCAGGCCACCCATCGCGTCGTTCTAACTCACCATCATCTATGACTTTAGATCCGGGATACGGAGAAAGAGGAAATGGGCGACATCACGCTTGCGCCTTCAGAGGCCTCGATTTTCAACTGGTCAGCTACCGTTCCAGGACCTGAAGGCTCAGTCTATGAGGGCGGAGTTTTCAAGCTCTCTATAACCCTTCCTGCGGACTACCCGTGAGTGTCACTACCTCGCCAGGAAAGCTTAGGAGTAGATTGTCTGAGTCCGAACACTTTCAAGGTTTTCTGCTCCTCGAGTAGCGTTTGACACGCGGATCTGTTAGTGGATTTGCCGGCCAGGGCACACGCACACATCCTGACCATTGACCTTTGGATGCAGATCACATGAACATATCACCTACCGGTGCAATATGCATCGACGTCCTGAAAAGTCAATGGAGTCCCGCTCTGTCGCTCTTCAAAGTGATGCTGAGCCTGAGCTCACTCCTCACCGACCCAAATCCACGTGCGTGGTGCCAGCCCTGTGCTTGGATGCTTGACTGACCGAAACCCGCACGCAATCGCTTCTATAGAGGATCCTCTTGTCCCTGGGATTGCTTCGGAGTATACGAGAAACCGTGCGCAACATGACGCGACAGCTCGCGAATGGACCCGCCTGTATGCTGCACCTCCGAAACCCGCGAACCTTCCGCCGACTACAAAGGGCAAAGGCAAAGCCCCTCCGCCAACTCAGAATCCGGCTCCGGTCAGATCCACCACCCATTCCGCTGGCACCACACCCCCAGCGCTCCAGCAGGCCACACCTGACATCATCGAGTTATCTTCTGATGTTGAAGAAGACACGACGCGTGGGAGGAGAATGACCCCTATCGAGATTGACGATGACGATGCCGGCGGGGACCTGCCTGAACTCGCCTTGCCTTCTAAGACCACAACAACGACCCAGGCGTCCTCGAGTGGTACAACTAGGAAAAGGAAGTATTCAGAGGAGCCCGGAGCATCCAGTGGCAACGCGGCATCCAGCTCTAGGACAGGGCGCGATGGTGGCGGCCGTGCTACTCGAAGCTCGAAACGAAGGGCGGGCGAGGCGCCAGGTGGCGAGACCATCGTGATTGAGTGATTGACATTCCCTGCACAAGACGTGCCCACACCCATTCTGTCATTCACTCTGCTCCATCGCAGTGCTGTCTCCTTAGCTTTCGTACTCTCTCCCTGGCTTTTGCGTTCCTTTCCCTTGTTATTGGGTGTATATTGTTTGTTGTTTTGTAACTTTATCCACTGCTGTATCACACTGCTAGATCTGGCCGGGTATCTAGATCGGCGGAAAACATCTAGGTTTATTATCCGTATGACGACTCTGCCTCAAATCTGTCCTTCAGCTCCGCTCAACTTGGTTTCGGGACATCCTTGGTACTGCTTGATCCTCTAAGACAGTCTGAGCGAACATGATTATCATTACTTGCTGCCAGGGTCGCCGCTGTTGGTATCTCGGCATGAGCAACACCGAATTGGCGGGGCGAGAAGGAAGAACATATTTATCCGACTATACAACACGTGATTCAATTAAACAAAATGCCTTTCAGTTGATCTCACACAGGCGGAGAGCGAAGGCGAAATGATATCATCCGAGCCAGACTAGAACTGAATACTTTGAAACACTTCGCTCATGATCGGCGACTGGCTCGGGTCGGCCTCCAGCATGCCAAGATCGGAGGTCAAGGCACACTCGGAACCTACGGCCGCTGATCAAAACGACCAACCATGCGGTCATTTCTCTCGCTTTTGTCCAGTGTCAAGCCAAGAACGCCTCTATTATTATGAGGAATCTCAGGTTGCAGTACTTCTGATCTAGTGGCCTGTCTGTGTGGAGGGTGATTTTTGACTCGGTCTGTCAGCGGGTGGTCGATAGTCGCAACTGCAAGCGTATAAAGTCTTCACCCGCGACGCCCTATATGTAGGACAAGAATTCCAACCCGCTAATCAGTCCAACGCCACCTCCCACACTCTATATACTCCATTCAGCGCAATCACAACTCATCGACGACCCTCTTGTCCATCATTTCAACCCGCGCTTAACTCCATCTTGCACTTCATGAGCAGCGTCACTCAAACAGACGAGGCCCTGGTGAGTACCGGGCCTGACATGCAAGAGGACTGGACATACAAGGCCGAGATGCCGATGCTGCCAGAGAAATACCAGAACGGTTGTCAGTTTTTTTTTTAACTTCCGTCGACACCTGAGCTGTCTCCACATGCACTGACACGCTTGCTTTTGTCACTTAGTCTGGTCTCCAGTTATAGCAAAGCACCGCAAAGAGTATGCCAAGACCATGATCCCGATGCTTGGGCTAGTCATCGTTGTGATGGTGTGTAGACATAATGAATAATTCCATCGCTCGGTGGCAGCGTGCTGACATGAGCGCCTGGTGCACATGCGTAGTGGCTTATATTGCCGACGTGAGTCATACCCTTTTTATTATATGAAATGTCGCGAAAATAGGGCATTCACCATTCACCATTTCCAGGTATTGGGGATCATTCGGCGAGGCGACGGAATACATACCGAACCTAAAAGGATACCTCGTGAACCGCGATGGGGACGGGGCGCTGGGACAGACGATGATTCAATCACTTATGAACAACACAGCCGGACTCGGGGTTGCTCCGCACGCCCATCTAACATGGATAGTTGTCGACGGTTCTACTTTGACGGACGAGCAAGTCATTCGGCAGGTTCTGGATGAAAAGGTCTGGACTGCCGTTGTCGGTGAGCTACACTATTATTTGCCTATCAAGATACCCGTGGTTTACTGATTCCTGTGATTTATTTCTAGTCAGTACAGGTGCGACCCAAACGCTCATCAACGCTCGTGACATCGGCGACGCTACCTACAACGCTTCACTCGCCATCACACACTGGTACAACCAGGCTCGTAATGACAACGTAGCCAATGCCTACATTGTGCCATACACGGCGGCGCTCCTAGAGCGGACGCTCACGACGTTCAATGCTCAGTTCACTGGACAATACTTAACTTCTGCGGCCACCAATGCGACAGCA
>WSTV01000109.1:3489-48723 GCA_019632285.1 Tulasnella sp. 332
AGTGGCTCCTCCCTCCGTTCCCCGTCCCAAACTTCTGTGTAGAGGCTACTTTCGTGGAATGACTTCTTTAACTGATGGATAGGAAACAGTAGGGAGTGAAAGGTGGACTCGTATAAAACGACGCTGAATGAACTTCAAGTCTTTGGCACACTCGGCGAAGAAAGGAGTCACCGGCGGGGGACTCACGTATAGACCAGGTGGCGTCCATGTCAAGAAGCTCATAATAGTACTCAGAGTCATTGAATGTCATCGGCAAGTTGAGCTCAAGCTATTCGTCAGATAAAGGGGAGTGGGAGAGAACTGGGCGATATGATAATGACCAGATGTCCTGCTAGACACTCTCAGCCCATTTCCGCCTAGTTATTCTAACCGTTTGGGAACTTACCCAAGGCAGCTTGCAAGTAGAGCACTGATTGTGGCCGTTGACTTGGGGATCACATTATGGGCTTCAGATCGCCATGGGACAAGCGATGACCGTATGCCTCTCTGTCGAGCGCTCCTGGTTGCTCATCGCTTCGTTCCTCTTTGTGCGGGGCATCGAGGTCAGGAAAGGATATTCGAAGATGGGTGATGCTAGCCCCCATTCAACTATCTTCCGAGAAAGAGAGAGGTAGATGGGGAGTAATGACGGTGTGGATCAGGCACGGATGATGGAGATTGAGCGTCAATGCTGCGTGTGAAGCCGGCCCAGTCCAGATTGGAGTCTGCTCCCCCCCAGATTTATACCCCTACATCTATCCACATACCCCCTTCACTATGGACCTCTACACCCTATCATTCACATATCCGAGATCGGAACTTGGAGTGGAAGGCGGGACGACCGTCGAAGCGGTCCACGCCCTCTGCGTTCAGACCATGGCCACCGTGCCCTCCAGTGTCACCTACGCCCAGGCCGACGACGGCAGATCCTTCCACTGGCACGTCTCTGGAGGTTATTCCAACGTCATGGCCGCCAGAGCCTTCATTTTAAGAGAGTGCCCCGTCGCTGTGAGTTCTGACCTACGCAAAAGACAAGAAGATCGTCGAACCCTGACGATTTGGTCAATCCACTCGTTGCGCCCGTCGCTTATATCCTCCACCAGACCCGCTCATCTATCCCAGTGCCACGCTCAGAGATCTTGGATATCTCCAACCCGAACGCGCCCACCCTTAACGTCAAAGTGAGATCAGGCCTGGATGATATCGCGTCCAGCACCCTCGCGCACATCGCTGTCGTCAACACTTCCACCGCTGCAACAGCATCCACCACATCCCTCGAGCGAGAGACCCCATGCCATCTCGTCGTCACCGGTCCCTCAGACACCGTCTCTCTCGCTCAAGTCCGACTATTGGTCATGCTCGAGGAACTCTCCACCTTACATGCCGAATCCATCGACATCGACTGTAAACTCCACCCAATCATCGCAGGTAGGAAGCGCTTGAGGGTTCAACACATCCAAGAGGAGACCGCCACGAATATCTACTTTCCCTATCCGTTACGTGGCATGGTCGGAGGTCCCCCGGCACCCAATCCGAATGCGAAGAATACCATCTATATCACCGGGGAGTTCTTTGGCGTTCAACGTGCCAAAGATATGCTCTTCCAAGTCGCTAGGAATAAGGTGTGTGGAGAGACGGTTTTACTTCGAGTTTTTTTTTTCTTCTTTTCTTCTTTCTTTCTTTCTTTCTTTCTTTCTTTCTTGTGGTGCATTGTTGAAAGCACGGGATGCGAAGCCGGTTGATGACTGGTCATTCATTTGACGTTCCGAGCACATCCCGGCCAGGGGGGGGGGTTTCAAGGCCTCCCAAATCCCGTCCTCCCTTGAGATTCCTCTCATGCACTCCCTTGATTTTGGGGGGGGGGGGTTAGCCGAAAAACTGATTCTTTTCTTCCGCTCTTCATCTTCTCTTTAGAGTCACGTCGTCATCTCACGCGAAACGGCGATCCAACCTCGGAAGTTGGACTGGCTCCTGACCGACAGGCTCGATGATCTGAAGCAGATCATGTCCGATACGGCCACATACCTCGACGTACCCTCTCTGGGTTCGGGGATCATCAACGTGTTCGGCGACAGTCGTCAGAACATCCAAAAGGCCATCAAAGCGGTCATGCTACTCGTAAGCCCGTCGGACTCTCTCCTTACCTTTCATCAACAAGACAATACAAACTAAGACTCGAGGGGGCGGGGCGGGGATGGGGGTTTATTTTTTCTTTCTTTCGTTTAGACCACGCAATACATCCAAGCACAGTTCTACCTCTTACCGACCCACTTCAACCTTTTGCTGCCACCCCCAACGGCCCTGTTGATGACTAATCCGGCACAGATCACCCCGATGCTCAAACACCTGACCGCTTTGACGGGTCAAAACGGGATGAATGGAGGATCGGGAGGGGGTGGCGCGGACATCGTCTTTCGAGAGAACGTCTTTGAGTTCTTTGGGGGTATCGATGAATGTCGAAGGGGTATCGTCGGCGTAGCGGATCTCGCCATCGCGAAGGTTGGTAGGGATCGAGAGGGATCCTTGGCTCATGGAAGAAAACCAAAAACCTTCGAGCTGACCTCTTTCCCCCCCCCCTTTTTTTTTCCCCCTAATTTTCGTCCCGTTTCTTTTTCAGTCCTATCATCACGAGATTCGATTCGCGCTCGAGTTGGCACAGGAGCATCGCGAGTTCATCTCTGGAAAGAAGAACGGCAAGATCAACAAGATCATGCAACTCACGGGATGTAAGATTCGATTCGAAGGCATCGGTGGGGACAATAACATCCAACCGCTCTCACCTTCATCCAATTCCGCCATGTCACCCACGACTCCGACCACGACGACAGCGACCTCACCCACGTTCACCACGTTCTCATCCATGGTGCAAGGGAACTTCACCATCACGCTCTCAGCTCAAACCCTCCCTTCGGCCTTGGATGGTTTGACGTTGTTGTTGGATGAGATGCCTAGCGAGATCTCCTTTCACGTTCCAGAGGCGTATCATAAGCGGATCATCGGTGTGGGTGGTCGAAGCGTTCAGAGGATCATGAAGAAGTGGGGTGTGTTCGTCAAATTCTTCAACAGTGAAGGTGTCGATGAGAATGGAGACGGTGTTGGAAACGGTAGCGGAGGAGGAGGTGGTGGTGGTGGTGGTAATCATGGTGTGATGGGATTGATCGACAATGGAAGTGGTGGGGATGTCGGTGGGGATGGTGTCAGTACGACCTCTGGGGTCGGGGAGGGTGAGGATAACGTCGTCGCTAGGACGCCTGCCAAGAATGCGATGAATTTGGAAAACTTGAAGATGAACGTGTTGGAATTGGTTAATCCAAAGGTGCGGTCCTTCTCGTTGACGCACACCATTGTTCGTAATAGAGGCGTGCTGTTAACCCCCCTTCTCCCTTTTTTTTTTTTTTTTTGGCCGTGTCGTCGAGCAGGACAAGGACTTCACGATAGAGACGGTCGCGATACCGAGGAGGTATCATCGGATCCTTATGAGTGAGAAGAGCATATTCATCCGTGACATCGAGTCCAAGACGGGGTCGAAAGTGGTGAGTGCGACCATAGCCGTGCTGGACATTGGATCGTTTAACTCATCAACTCTACTCTTCCCCTGGCCCGTACCAAATGTAGCGCTTCCCCGACCGTGAGCTAGCATCCGGTAAGGCCATTTCCTTCCGCAAGGCACGCGAGACTATCACTGATGCTCGAGTCTAATTCTAGACATCGTCACCATCCTTGGACCTGAGACTCAAGTACATATCGCCGCCGCTAGACTATTGGTGAGGGAGGGGGTCTCAACGGTCACGTTTTTGGACTTGATCGCTAACCCGCTCTCCCAGGATCATGTCCCCTTCGAAGCGGAGCTCACGCTCCCAGTTCCATTGTCTCAATCCTCCAGTTCAACCAACGGCGTAAACTCCACACGCTCCAGTCCTCGATCTCATCGAAGCACATCGTCCTCACCAGACATCACCCTCCTCTGCGCTTCCCCCGATTTCGCCGCTTTTGTCGAACGCGTTAAGAGGGAGTATGGAGTCGTGCTCACGTACGCGCCCACCGCCAACCCCCTTCACGACAGCGCTCCCTCCGTCAAGTTCAAATTCCGTTGTCAGAAGAGCACGAGCGATATGGTTCCTGCCGTCAGAGAGGCCTTGGAGGCGTGGCTCGTCAGCAAAGGCGTGAGCGTCTATGCTGGAAGTGGCAATGGTGGTATCGGTTCTGGTATCGTTTTGAACGGAATTGGGGGTGGTCATTCGGTACCGGTTGTAAAGCCTCATCATGCTCAGTCCCTTCCACAACCGGCGACGCAACAGCAACAGCAGCAACAGCAGCATGTCCATAAGAGGGCGGATTCTTTCGCGGATGCCTTCCCTCACTTCAATAGCAAGCTACTGAGCGGTGCTGGTGGCTCGCAAGGTAAGGACTTGAACGTTTCCAACCCATTCCTTTCCTAAATATTCATCTTGTACTTTCTAGATGGTGGAAGCTTGAACAGACGGATACGAATGGCGACTTCCTCACCGGACGTGAAGGCCCTGTTCAACAGGCACTCATCAACCCACTCATTGCATCAGCAGGCCACGAAGCAAGTCTACAACCTACCTGAACATGATGAACAGGATGACGAAGGCTTTGAAGCTCCCACTGTACCAGAGTCTCCAGGGGAGTACTATGTCCCAAGAATTGTGAGCCAGACGTGCACTCAATTTGGTCCTTGCACCCATATTGATCATAACAACCTTTTCTGCTTTTTTTTTTTGCGTGTGTAGCGGCATGCTCCCTCAATTTCATTCATCCCTCGCATGTCTTCCACCATCGACACCTACGGCGGATCGAACGCTTCATCTGTTGAAGAGAGTTTCAACAGCCTTGCAGGACCCCCGTCCACTTTGACTTCATCTGCCGGGGCTGTCAGCGCGGATGGGAAGATCCGGTCGTTGACCAACCGTGCCCAGAGCTTGGACCTCACGTCACTGAACCGAAAGGGTGGTCCCATCGTCACCAGTAGCAGAGACAGCGTCCGTATTCCTTCTCCCGTGGATTCCTCACCCCCGAACTCGGCCACCGCCATCGTTCATTCGTTCCCCTCTGTGTACGGGCCTCCTCCCGCGACTGGACATGGGACTGGTTACACCTCGAATAATGGCATCTATACGCATCAAAATCACCATTCGTACTCGAGCGCGATGCCGTACGGGTACCAGTATCAACCCAATCAGAATCAATTCAATTACTCGTCGACGACCTCTGTCGGTGGCACGAGGCCACGAACGACGCAGGTCTCGTCGTTGTCGCTCTCATCTTCGTCCTCATCGCTTTCTTTGAAGGGAGACATCGAAGTAGACGATGTGTCCCGGGTGCTCGAACAGATCCGCCTCGATGGATTGCATTGATTAGAGACCCGACAGAAAAAGGACCGTAAGGTGTGATTCGGTCGGTTTTTCCTCTCCCTATTGAAGGCTAATGTTACTCAGCTCTTTCAGAACTATGATTCACCAGAATCTGCTCTATATACCGTCCATTACGTATCGCACGCTATGATCTGCATCGCGGACTTTTCCCAACGGAACCCCATATCATACCCTCCCCGATTTATGCCCCACGTTACGAAAATGATTTGTATTTCAAACGAAGCCTGTACCCTAAACCCTTTCCCTGCACTATACCCAGCACCCATCTTTTTACCCAATCCTGAACGCCAAAAAGTTACGTTCCTCCCCCAAACCTGCAACCCCCCATTCAAGCCTCAGTCTGTATCTGGCTTGTCAGTAAACTAGCTTGTCTCTTGAAATAGTCAAAAGTTGGATGGAAATACCTGCGACTCTGATTCCCTTCCGTTCAGTCTAGAGTACTCGGCATGCGCTGTTGCCGTTCGGTCCTTATCGTCAGGTTAGCGGTCGTGACTAGCTCACCGACTGTCGGACTATCCAACGGTAAAGGCACAAGCGGCGGTTACCCTCAGGGACCGAGGTAACTTTAAGCGAACCCAGTATGAATGGTCTCTCCTGGTCCAAGGCTTACCGTCATATTCCACCGCTTCCTCCTCACTCATACCTGCTTTCTCCATCTATAATCCTATTCTTCATCATGCATTTACTCCCCATCTCAGCTGTCATCTTCGGCACACTCGCGGTGACACAGGCTGCACCAGGAGGAGGCAATTCGAAGCCAATTGGTGCCCTTGAGGAGTGTCCTACATTCGACGAGCCCCTCACCTTTTATAAGGAGCAATATTTGGGAAATATTTTAATACAGGCTAAGGTCTGTAAAATTTCACATGCGATCCGTTGGTGCGCTTCTCAACGCTGGTGGCTTTCTCATGGGAATAGGTGGGGCCCCCGATGAGGAGTGACTTCAACTGCTATTACAAACTCCTCGGAAAGGAAAATAAGTCAATAGGATCTGTTATGACGTCTAGATACCCTGCTATATACGTAAGTCTGCGAAAGTATCAATTCGCTCTGTCGACCGAGGCTCGGACATCTAAAGGCTTGCACGGACTCATGCGAATCTTGCATCGGCAATTGCAGTCCAAAAATTCAATCAGCGAACGGAGTCTCTACACGGAGCATGAGCGGTTCAGAAGGAACGAAGTTAGGAGGTGGACTTATATACCTGAGCGTCGGACGAACTAATATAGAGTCGAGTTGCAATTATGATGCAAGCAACTTACTGTGACAACAATAATAAAAATTAGCGGGACAAAAGTAACAAGAGAAGGGTGAATCGCTATATGATCTGACTGCTCCAAACTCTCAAACCTCACTCAATGAAGGTATTTTCGGCCATCACGTTCCCTGGATCTTGAGTAACAAATTTACGCATATGCTCTTAGCATAGGGCGTTAGAGGGTGAGTGCCCGTCATGGCCAAGCAGCAGCATTTGAAGGCCTGTAACCACATGCGACTCGCATTCTCTTTTCAAGGATTCGGTCGCAATGGTAGAATTACATCACTTCGGCTGTGCTCCTGAGTCTCTCCCTCATATTTCGAGTTTTCATGGGCGATAAGCGACAATCCCCATTTCACACGGTCGCGCTAGTGAGGCGACCTCAATGCTCACGACTCGGATGTTGTGGCAATTCCTAGACAGCCGGTCATGTCTTCCTCGCGGGCCACCCGAGCACATGCAGTCAAGAAACGGTGACATTTGGAAGCTGTGGCAATTGCTAAGACGGGTTGGAAATATAAAGGCTCATTTCGTGTGCAGGATCTGACCGAATCCTTCTTACTCATATCATACCCTATCCTGCTTGATCCACACCATTTCAAACACGATATATTTCACCGTATGCGTTTGCTCTCGGTTTCATCTTTTGTAATCCTCAGCACACTCACCGCTACACAAGCCGCACCAGGATGGTGGAACTCAGCACCGCCCAAGTGTCCCACCTTCACTGAGTCCCTCACGTTCTTCAAAGAGCAAGATTTAAAAACCATTTTCATGAAGGGCAAGGTTCGTTCTCGGACCCTCGATTACAGTTGCATGTTAGGGGGCCTTATCACACTGGCGGCTATTTTTATGTATGCGATAGGTGAAACTCAATCATGCGCCGAGCAATAACCTTAATTGCTACTACACTTTTTGCAACGAAGACAATGATCAGATATCACAGGTCATGACGTCTAGAGACTCTACTATCTCTGTGAGTCCCGCATAGCGCTTCCTTTCCCTCCGTTCTTCTACGATCTGATACGAGAATGTTTTACCTTCTTTATGACTATTGAAGGAGTCAATAATCAAAAACAGCCTGTACACGGAAGAATGGAAGTGGAGATGGCATTCAACTAGAGCGTGGACTTGGCTGCAAGACTTGAAGTAGGGTAGCGATCAAACAACGTAATTACGATTTATTACCGAGGCCATCCAAAAGCAGAGCACAAGACGTCGAGGTCTTCTTAAAAGTTCGTTAGCGCATGTCTCGGCATTTACGGTTTCTTATGCAGAAGATAGAGCTTCTGTATCAGGTAAAGATCCTGAGTCGAGTTGAGTCAAACAAGGCTCATTCAAGGATGCGAGCTGGCCTCGACCTGCTTTCCAATTATGGTCGAAAATTAATCTATCCAGAGAAGGAAGCCTCTTCGCGGAGAAACGGAACGGGGGAGCCAGGTGGAGGCCACACTGTCACTCATAACGTTGAGCTTCGGAGATGTGAAGTACCCGTTGTGCCTGAAGCTCATTCTGGGAAACCTCAACATATTTGGTCACTGAAATTGTCTCTCTTCGCGTTTCGACCGCTATGTACCAATGCTCTTTTCCTAATATCTTCCCATCCTTTGAGTTTCAACATGCACTAAGTGAAGGTCTCCTTGAGGATCACACACCTCCGTCACCAGTGATATTTGTGCAACCACCCCACCACACGATTCTATGCAATATCCACGATGACTTCCGGCAGGCTATCGCGTGTGATTGGATTCTACCTACGTTAAGGCCGAGATATAGAATAGCGCTATCATGGTGAGTTCGCTTGTGAGGAAACGTGATTCGTTCTAACCGAGACCTGTCAACGCTGACCGAACGTCTTCCACTTCAGATACGTATCGTCAACTGAGGATCTGTCAACATGCTCTTTCAGTCATGCTGGATGGCATTGTGCCCATATTGTCCTCATGCTTGATCTGACGTGCCATAACACGACGCCAGAATCTTGCTTTTCCAACTCTGCTAGCCTACCTGTTGTTCTGAATCGTCTGGCTTGCTCTGAAACAACCTTTGACTTGAGACCGTCATGCTCAACGTCGCCTCCCTCATCCTGTGTATTGTAGCAACTTCGGCCCTTCCATTCGCTTATACAGACGGCAGCTCCAGTCCTCAATACGATAAAATAGTGACATACATTGTAAGCAAACCTTTAATCCCTCATCTGGGATCTGGAAGTCATTAAATCTTTCGTTCCTGTCAAGGTCAAACTCCATCCTGGCGTGGATAAGGACTTGTTCCTGATACATCATCTGGATGTAGTAGGGTCTACAACCAAAAATCCAAGACTCCTATTTGACTACGATCCCGAGGTGCGTTCCAGCGTCACAATAAGAGGGGATTTTGGGTTTCTTTAACTGACTGAAGGCTGCAATGTTGGTCAAGTTCTTTAACGGCTTCGCCTTTGTCAACGTCTCTGCCTCTGGGCTCCACACTCTTTCCGCCAGGCAAGATATCGAGTATATCTGGGATGAACAGGTAGGGAGAATAGCAGGTGTGGACCGTACCTCAGATTCTTATGATCAACAGTGCGTTTCCCGCTCATCGATGAGCCTGGCCGATTCTGACCCTTCGATGTCATTTATCTTTCTTTTTTTTTTCAGAGACTTCGCTCCTCGGAATCTTGCCAGGCTCAGCAGTCCCGAGGAGATTGTCCCTTGGCCACACGTATACTCGTATCCTCAATCCGCTGGCCAAGAAGGTATGTACTGATTTTCAATCTAAAACTATCTGCCGAATATCGTCTGGGACTGCTGTCCTGATTTGCTCGTTGTTGATGATTACTTTAGTCACGATTTATGTCCTCGATTCTGGTATTGATATTGATCATCCTGAATTTGAGGGGAGGGCAGAGTTTGGATACGACGCTATTCGGACCGGGTCAGCTGATGGCACGGACCTTCTTGGTCATGGTGAGTCACCTCTGACCTACGAATCTGAGATTGGGCCACTGAAAAACGACAAGCAAAGGCACGGCAGTGGCTTCCATTGCCGCAGGAGCAACCTATGGTGTCGCAAAACGTAGTCGTATCATCAACGTCAAAGTAGCCAAGGATAACGGAGACATGCCACCCTCGGCTGTTATAGCGGGTCTCAACTACGTCTTCGTTCACCAGCGTCATGGTCGTAAACAGGCGAGACGAATGCAACCAGCTGTGATCAACCTGAGCATCGATAGCTTACCAGACGTTCCTTTGGAAGAGGCCGTTCGGACGGTATGTCCATCTCCCACCAATTCGGATTCCTTTGCCAATGATTTATTTACTTCAAAATCCCCCCTTTCCACCCTCAGGTGATTAGATCAGGCGTCCATGTTATTGTCTCTGGGGGGAACCACAACGAAGACGCCATCCACAACGGGCTCGCGCACATCCCAGGAGTGATCACTGTTGGAGCGCTCGATGACGACGACGAGAAGACGAATGTGAGCAACACTGGAGGACCCACCGGGGAGTCAGTCACCTTTTGGGCCCCTGGTCTTGCAATACCTGTCGCCGCGCCGAACGGACAGGAGACGAGACGGAGTGGTACTAGGTGAGTAAAAAGAATCCTCCAATATCACACCCGTATGGCCTTGAAAACACCACGCGATCGTCACATGATGAATTAATACTTCCTCCTTCGCTGGGCCCAGCTTCGCGGCTCCCCACGTCGCAGGCATTGCCGCACTTTATCTTTGTGAGTTGAGTCCATCCCTTTGGGCTGCCATTATCCTCGAATTGAGTTTTAGTTGTAAATTAATCATTCCCAATCAAATTTCTTTTGATAGCCGAGTATGGTGATATGAAGAGTGGGGCGCTTGTGGAGATGATCACAAGAAACTCGATACAGGTGAACGGATTCCGTGTCCCGCAAGTGCCGGCGCGACCGACGAACGTACAGCCATAACGCCACTCATAGACTGATAACGAACTTCCTAGTTCATACCACTTCCTTCCGTCACCGTCCCATCGGAATCTCCTCTAAGTAATGATATTTCCATCTACATATGCTGACTCTCTCATGGAAATACCACTTCATTCGCGCGGTCCCATTGACGAAAGTTTCCGAGTCAAAATTCCCGAGTACAAGATCACATACTGCTGCGTTAACGCATGTCCTTGCTTTTGGTGGCCTTTTCTAGGTTCTCAAGATCAGAGCACGGGACGCCCGTGGATTCAACTAGTTCTCGGCCCAGCCTAACATACAAGACTCATCAATCAAGTGAGACAGCCAAACACATCATATATACACGGTAATGGACGAGCAATCTCACCAGATATAAGCTGAAACGTCAAACATTGGGACCTGCCTCGGACCTTGCATGATGACGGTGTTGCTTACAACAAAGAGGTCACTTCCCCTTAAATCAACTGGAACCCAGAACATCATTTTCCCGCGAGGTCCTTCGAGCCACCCATCGTCCTTGATTCTGAATGAACTAGTCCATAGGCCTGAAAGGATTGAGGCGCATTGCAGATCCTTTTCCACCGATGCCCCGTTGGTGGCATCCCAAAGTCATGGGGTGTTATTGGATCCAAAGACACTGGTCTTACTGTTGGGAAAGACAGCGCAGTAGGTGTCACCTCTGGTTTGACCAGTCACCATCTCTTCGAGTAGTACCCCGCCTGTGGCATCTGATTGGCCCACGTCGCTGGCAGTGATCTCTCTTAGCAGTGTTTCGATGGTGGCATCCGAGCGGTTGGCTTGGTGTTTGGTACGGACAGCCATTACCGCCCCGAAAAGTGATTGGACGGTGGTCTCGACTGGCTGGGGTCGCCTCTGATAAGGCCAGCTGCCATTGCTTCAAGCAGTACCTCGATATTAGCATCCGATTGGCCGACGACACTTCTGGGCATCCGAATGGGCATCGTCGCTGGCTAACATCTCTCCGAGTAGTGTCTCAACCGTGGTATTCGGCTTTTGGTCACCGCTCGAAACTCTGGGCATCATCGTACGGGGCAGTGTGTTCGTGGGGGCATCCGACCGGCCGGCGTTACCTTTGGTAACGCTGGCCATCGTCGCGCTAAGCAGTGCCTTGGTGGTGGTATCCAACCCGCTGGTATCGCCTCTAACAAGGCTGCCATTCATCGCTCTGAGCAAGGCCTCGACGGTAGCACCCAGCACGCCGGGGTCGCCTTCGGTATGACCGTTCAGCATGACCGTGAATAGTGCCTCGATGATTGCATACATTTTGTCTTCTTTGGTGTCTACCGGCCATCCAGTCAACGCGTCGGCGGTGGCATCCCACAGGTCCATGTCACCTCTGGGAAGGCCGGTCATCGCTTCAGCCAGGGCTTTGATGATAATATCCAGCAGTGCAATATCACCTCTGACATGACCGGCCATCACTCCATGACATTTGCCCCGATAATGACATCCAGCAGGCCTATGCCACGTGTAAAATTGCCTTTCTGCAGCTCTCTGACCACCACCTGGACAGTAGAATCCCACAAGCATCGAGGGCTATCGCTTGACCAGGATACGATGACCTTGCTTTCCGGAGAGGCGTTGCGTCAGTCCGATAGTCGACGAAGGACGAGTGGATGAATTGGATGGGCTCAGCGTCCTCAGCCAGTACGGCAGTGTCAATGCCCGGCACGATGAGCACGGCTTGCAAGTACCTCAGTACATTTAGACGAATAGTTTCGGAGAGCTCCTTATGGTTTGAGTTGTTAAAAGAAAGTAAGGAGGCGAGGGTGTAGAGGTTCATTGGTTCTCGCGTGACCACTAGGGCGTTCAGAAATAGAGAGAGGATACTCTCATCCACCGTCGGAGGACACGCTCGTTCGAGGACTTGCCGGTAGATATTGTCGAGGTGGTTACCACCTGAGGAAGAAAGGATGCACTCTAACTGCTTCTCCGGATCGACGATGAAGCGCGCCGTGGTGGTCGCCCAGACGAGCAGGCTCTGCGCCTTCAGCACCAGATCTTGGGGCTTCTTCTCTCCTGGCCAGTCGGAAGCATTTTCCAACAAAGGTCCCACTATCTCAGGTAACTTCTCCTTGAAGTATGGCTCAATGTCTCCGTCAGCCAACTTTGGCTCCTTGTCTGCGAAAGTGTGGACGTCCCTTTGTGATTTCATCAACTCCGAGTTGAAGTAGTATTGCAGCCGAGGCTCGGCCCTACTCATGATGAAAAACTTGACGCCGGCGGGGAACTTGACAAGACTTTCGCTAATGAGGCGAAGAAGTCTCAAGGCTTAGTCGCCGCCACACTCGTCGAACGTGTCCAGGACAATGACGAGGGCTGGCGATGTACCTTCCAGGCTCTCCAGCGGCTCTTGGATCAGCTTCCGAAACTGATCCCCTTGCGTTAGCCATGCGATCTCCGGTTCGCTCTCGATGGCAACTGCGATATCCAATCGAAGTTTTCGGCCTCCCCAGCTTGCGAGCTGACGTGCGATAACCAATATGGTGCCCTTGTTCCGATCCTGCTCATTACGTGTGAAGTGGAATTGAACTCCTAGTTGCTGTGATGACCTCGCTTGTTTGGCTATGCTAGCCGCGATGGCAGACTTTTCGCTCCCTGTCAGTCCGTGCAAACACAGAAAGCCCTTGCCAGCGCCCGATGGGTCCCATATCCACTGCATGATATTGTCAAGAGGCGCTATTCGCGTCCTTTTCAAGCATGGGTCCTTGTTGACCGCCCTAGAGTCTCCTACGCCGAGTTTAACCCATGAGATGCTCGGTCTCTAAAACGGAGCCAAACCTATAAGCGAGGGACGTTGCCACCAAAGTACTAACATGGACCTGCTTCCTAATAATATTTCCTATCAGAAGACTGATCCGGAGTTGTCTCATCGGATTACTCACCTCTTGTTTCTGGATTACCAAGCATTGCTGCTGACTCAAATCATACTGCTGCTAGAGTATTAACTGTTAGTCCTCCTAATGCACTGGTTATTGAATGCAAATCTCTCAAAGTATCACCTAACTTGCCTCCTTTTTTCAGGCTGGCCTGATACTGTCCCTGACTTATGAGCTGAACGTCGTAGCCCGTAGCGGTGGCAGTCTGTGACCGAGCGAATTTCATACTTGAATATGAGAGCGTAGCGATTATTTCGCGACTGGTGGCATACCTGAAACTGACTGACTGCATCGCCCAACCGCTTCGTCATATTTGCTAACTTCAAAGCGTCCCTCGTGTAGCTGAACGCCCGTTTTAGCAGCTTCCGATCCGTGAGGATCCTTTCCCTTCTTGAATCTTCATCAGTACCCTGTTTCGAAGATGCAGTTCGGTACCACGTCATCGCCAAGCGGTCGTCGAAAGCACGCACTCCTTGAAGTCCTCCACACGCCTTTTGGCTCCTGGACTTCTGTCGAGCGATTCGGTAGGCTTGGTCAGGAATGGTATCATGGCTATGCCGGTTATATTTGCAATGTAGATCACCAGTCCCTTTGCATCCTCAAAGTTTCCTTTCACCCCCCGGTCGCAGTTGAATCATCATTATCCTTCAGCTCACGATGATCTCAAGTAACGGCTTGCCCCTACGACCTCAAAGATGTTGAGGGCAAGATTTGGGATTGCAGTGACCGCAGACTTGAATGGGTTGGGAATCGGTGCAGCATTTAAGCGAGTGAACAATACTTCTAGGACTAGCTTGGTGGCCTCCATACGGGAAGGCGATAGTCGGGAGGGGGGGGGGGTTGGAGGAGTGGTTGACTGATAGTAGGAAGACTGGGCATAGCAGACCAACATGATAGAGATGCGAAGCGGAACCCTCGCAGAAGGGAATGTCCTCGGGAGCCGCCTCACAGACACCGAGGTCGTAGTGTGCGTCACTTCGTTCTTCGGCCAGTTGTCTGCTGTCGGGGACTTTTAAGTCTCGCACGAATCTGTTGGAAACGATCCGTCACACATGAGTCATGAGCTGTGGGACGAGGTCAATTTTGATCTGGAAATGTTGTGGGAAGTGAAGGTTTGATCCACCCCCCCTTGAATGTATGTACACTAAAGTTTTGACTTTTGGAATATTATTTTGTCCGTTGCTATTATCTATAATATTGTACATCGACGAGAGCCTGCTCACAATAAGAGAAAGCCATCAACTACAATTTACACCAAAGCATCGTCTCTCGCCTCGCTTGATCTCGCATACATGATGTTCCTGATGAATAGCATCGAAAACCAGATAGCTGGGATGATTGCGGCAGCGGCCAAGAGCCATAGCGTCACGATCGCCATCCAATACCCAGTTTGGACGACGGCTTCTGCAGGATTATTCCCGCCCTGCACCACCTGAAACGCCCCCAAGGCAATTCCAAGGTACGCATAGACAAGGATTATTTGAGCAAAGAACGGGCGGAAGTAGGATGTATAATCGGAGTCGGCTATCAGATACCCTTGGATGATCTGACCGCGGAAGAAACGCATAATCAGATTCAGCCTCGAGAGACGAAGCTCGCCGAAGTCGAAGCGGTTGTTAAAGGTCCTCAGCGTAGGGGGGTATGGAGTTGGATTGCCAGGGTACTTGATTGTGAGGGAATCCTGCAAGCTCTGCGCGAACTTTAACCAATCAGCGTAGGTGACCGTTGACGGGACGAGCCTCGAGTTGAGAGCGATATGAAAGTCGCTCTCGTGTTGGATGAGTCTCAGGTACGTCGAAAGAAAGCCTAACATGATATGCCGGAGCTCTGGGACGGGGGCTATGTGCTTCTCAACGAAATCGTAGTGGAGCAGGCACGGCGGGATGGGTTTGATAAAGAGGGTGTTCCGATGAGTCACGAGGTGTAGCCCAGCCTCTTCGCAGGCGGTGACATGACGACCAAGGACCTGGTGACGATGAAGTGCACCGGTTTTGCGAGCATAGGGGCCAGCTAGCCACAGATACCCAAGGATATCATCTAGGGCGGAAACATCGAGCTCGCGAACGAGATATCGGAATGTATGCTGGATCGGACAATTCGTGCTGGGTACACTAGACGTCATGGGTGTGGTCACCAACGCCACTGTCTTTTCGAACGGTGTTGTAAGAGTTGTAGGCACGGCTGGTGCTGACGGTGCTTCAATTACCCGACGACGAGCGGTGACTCCGTTCTTCCGATGTGGCCTGCTGTCCATCTCTATCGTTAACTAATTGCTTGGTATCAGTCATAAAATCCAAAACGGACTACAATTTTCGACTTACTCCCATGTGCACTTAGGATATGGGGGTAGTAGCGGGCTTGCTGCGAAACCGTCCGTGCACAGCTAAAAGGGCGGTCGAGAACACAACACCGTGGGTAGGAACCAGGCACAGTTGGCCGCTGCGGCGAAAAGTCACGGGTGTAAACAGGACAAGAAGCAATCCGCATTCTAATACAAAGAAATCAAGGCTATTAAGAAAATGTGGAGGCAGAGTCCCGCGGGCTGTACGCAAGATGCCTCAAAGAATGAGCACTCCAGAGTCAGAAGACGACAAGCGCAGACTGAATCGACCAATAGATAGACGTGAGTCTCGAGAAGATATCTTGATCTCATTGGAGAGTGTGGAGTAAGAGCTTCAACAGATTGTAGCGGCTCAACAAGAGCATATACAGCTAAAGTAGACGCGTTTCAATGACCTGAGTTGCCACCCAATTTGGAGATGGACTCACCGCTGTTAAAGACCCTCATCGCAACCTCGCCCTCATTCGCTCCCGCCGCATTTCAGCGGCGATAGTTCAGGCTTGGTTCTACTCCGTAACTCCCCGATCAATTCGCTTGAAAACCCCCACCGCAACAACGTGCAAAGTGTCAGGGTCCCTCTGGGCAGATCCGATCATTCAGCTCCCGCAGTAATTGTCTGCGATAGTTCACGGAATATTCTGCCACGATCGGACGGAGTTGGCGTGTTAAATTCCACCCAACAACATGAGAAACCAGCATAAGAAAAGCTTACCTGCCCACGAAAAGATCGTAGTCTTTCGAAATATCCCCTCCCCGACGACCTGCCTCTAACATCTGCTACCTCCGGGCCTTTGCCCCGTCATCCCCTGCTCTTCTCTGTCTGGTCCACTTTTTTGCTATCTTTGAACCTTGTCACGTCGACGATGGCGATATTGCGTGGCTTGGACACTGACAATGCATACATATAGTGCGTTTTCCTCTCGGTCAGTTAATATGATTTAGAAGGAGCGATGTCGGTTCTTGAATAGTGGTCGCGCCAATCCGCCGTGGAGAGAGGAGTGAACGGTCGGTTCTTCCTCGCGCGATATAAGAGTTTGGATATAAGCGTGACGACTTCTAAGCACGATTTGCAGCTTTAAGATCTGTAACGAGAACGTTCATATTGTCAGGGGACCGGGCTAGTGAGTAGAAGCCCAAACTTACTTCTCTCTCCAGTGCTTTTACACATTCATTCCTGTCCCGTTCAGTAGACTCGAGCTGTAGGTACGGGTTTAAGGGTGAAAATCTGTGTAAAACATGACGGATAAAGAAAGACAGGACTCACGCTTATTTCCATTTTGGAAATTATTCGAGACGTTCGCAGCTCGGCATCGTGCTCCGACTGAAGGAGCATACGAGCGCGATGTTTGGCTTCTGCAACATCCCCGATGGCATCGTCCAATTCTCGCAGTGCATCCGTAAGCTATCGACATTAGGTCAGTAATGAAGCAAAGCGTACATACAACAATATTCCAAACGAACCTGGATCTCAAGCAGCTTGACCTTGGGTGCGCAGTGCTCCAGCTGCCGAGACGGGTCGGAGGATCGGTGACAAGAGGGAGCAGGTAGCTGTGAAGGACGTACCTCCCGCGAGAGACTCTCGATCAGTTCGACTTGACATTTTCCCGAGCGTCGACTATCGTCAAGACAGTTTCGGAGTTTTAAGTTCTAGTTGAGAGGGAGGAAGTCAGGTCAAGTACCCAACTAGATAGTCGATGACAACTTGGAAGTGACAGAGATACGTACCTCGATTCTCTCCGCATCGTAACGACGTTTCCACGTGTTTATTTTTGCCATCTTGTTGTCTCGTTCTGTGGAAAGCTAGCAAAATCGAGTTCAAACGTTAGAAAATCGTTTCACTTTGATTAGCGAGTAATGAAAGCATGCGCACTTCGAGTTGAAGGATTCTCAGTTTCGCTGGATAGCCTTTCATCTCCCGTTCAAGCTAGGACAAAGGATGAGTAGTTGCGCTGTTATTGCTTCCGGGGACAGGAGTCTAGGACCCACCTCTTGGACTCTCTTATCGCGACGCTGTAGCTATCGATACAGAAGGGGAAGGCCAATGAGGACCCAGATGTCACCATTTATAGAATTGACGCAGCATACCTCTGTACTGCAGACAATAAGCCGTTCATCTCGATCCTTCAAGCTCGATAGCATTTGCTCATTCTCTCGCAAGGTGAAAGCACCCTTATCCTCCACTCGTTTGATCTTAGCCTTAAGCTGATCATGTTCCTCTTGAAACGTAGATTCGATCGAGGACAGAACACGCTGGGGTGAGGCGGGTCTGGCATTCCGCAGACGTTGGAAAGCTGAACAGGTAAGGATCTCGGATGAAGCAGATACTGCCATTCGTTGCATCATCTGATTGCTGCCTTGTGACTGAAATTGTCACCGGGGGCATTCAGTGTGAATGGATAATGGTGATGAGGCTTATGAAGAAGAACTTCTAGGAAGAAGGAATCGCTCACGGCGGAAGAGGTCCCAGCAAGTTGATTCAGGGGTGGCGTTGCAGGTCCATAGATGGATGCCCTTGGCGGCGTTTGGGGCTTAGCTGGCAAAAAGCCCATAGCTGCCTATGATATGGTAAGCGCCGACAGGTGGAAGTGAGGATACTGTGTATAGATAACGAGGGATTCTGTCGATATCTTTACGTACGCTTACTGGTCCAAAAACATCGGATAGTGGCTTCCTTTGATGATAGATAGGCACCACCGAAGACGAATGCCACTTTACAACACGATAGTATGGCGGAATACAATCTCTGGCTGGTGAGGGCTTATATTTATACCAGTTGTCTGGGGTTGAAGCCTTGATAGTCATCCCGGAATTGTTGCTGAAGCCGGAATAGCTGTCTTGATCGATTGTGGTGGGGATGGATAGCGGCACCAATGCGGTCGAGTAGCGGGCATTTTTCTGTATGCGAAGAAAAAAAAATCGTGTTTGTGGGTGGCGGAGATCGTACTTGAAAGCGAATGCGGATTGGGAGCCTTGGGACGATTGATCATACCTTGGACCACTGCTCAATCCTGAAGGTTTGAGCCAATACAGTAACGATGCCTGAGCTTGATAAGAATATGAGCGTAGAAATGATGAAGACAAGGAACATCCCAAAGGAAGCGAAAAGAGGACTGTTGAAGAGCAAGTCGTCCCGAATTAAGCGGTCTTGAAGGACATCTTCATGTCTCAAAGTCGGAGTCGGGTCGCATGGCGTTGGGATGTAGACCGGGGCGACGTCGACTTTGAGAAATGTAGTCTGAAGCAAGGATATGAGGACCATAGAGAGGCCCTTGGAAAGCATGGTTTTGTGATTGTTAGATCCTGCGATTTATCCTAGTAGATTTTAAAGGAGAATGGAGAGATAAGACAGATGGGTTGTTGAGTTGATTGTGTTGGTGGAGGACTGGTAGTTCAGATGGAAATGTGGTGGACGGGAAGAATTCGATCCAGGATCTTATGGCATTGTTCTCATGCGGGCAATCAAAACATTGGTCACCCTTAGCGTGTTGGATCTGCCATTCCTCCAGTTTCGACTTACGCACCCACCGCTGCCTCGGAGGTAGCTATCTTGTCCTTACCGTCGGGTTGGGCAAACGCCGCTGTTAATTGCTCAGGTCCACCGCCAGAGTCGGCATCTCAACATACAAGGCCCATAGTCCTGCGGGAGAAATCTAGAAGCCATTTGCTTGGAAAACATGATCTCTCGTCGTGGACGATCAGACACCTGTGTCGACACGGTATACGGTGCTGTTGCATCGGCCTTGGAACCGAGAAACAGATATCAATGCGCGTCTTCATGACTTTGGGGCGAACGGGCAGGATTGCAACCATTGCTGGATATCCTATTCCCAACCACCAAAACAAGGTTGGATCCCGCGAAGGCTGCCAGCACCTTGACCGACGGTATGCACACACACGACTATACTGCGCGATCCCTCAGCCAAAAAATCTTCAACTGCTCGAACTCTGTCAAGACAGAAGTGGCTTCCTGCTGTGACTTCCCCGTTTCGGAACTTTGGTGGCGGATCCCCAACGAAAATCTCATTTCAGACGGCACTCTGAGCCGATTAATCTCGAGAGTTGGCTCCCGTTAGTCTCGGCGATTTCTCTCTTTCGACAAACCCAGCTATGGACCCTGGTCAGTCTGCTAGACTGGCATATATGATGGACTGTAGGTGGGTAATCGTTTGGCCAACAAGAAAGACACTAAAACCGTATCCGAGACCAAGAAGTCTCAGCAAAAATAGAAATGCAACGGTAGCATCGTCGTGGCATTGTGTTCCATCGTGTGGACGATCTGCGACGCTCCTTGCGGGAGCTGCTGAGCCGTGCCAAAAGGGCTAAGATGCGCGTCAGCAACGCTATAGCACGACACATCATACGAACAAGAAGCTTCCTGAATATTGGGCCTCCACTATACGTCACAGTGTCAAGCATATCATATCCCTGTATCCTCGAAGGCAAACAGGGTTCGGCCAGTAAGTGCAGCCTTGAGTGACAGCGAACGTACATGTCGTGACCCGGATTCGCATTTCAAGTAATGATCACGAAACTTTCAATGAGATTATGTCCCATTGCTAGGTGTCGTCATCATTGGTCGTTGAGTTGGACTGGACGTCTCGAGGGGTCCACTCAAGACGAACCTCTAGAGACCGGCTCTGAGCGAGACAAAATATCCCGGAGCCTATCTATGTTATGTCGAGGAAGGTCTAGCCATGGGTAGTGACGCGTAGGTAATAACGGGCAGCGACGATGAATTGTTGGTCTAGATAGAGATGAGGTCGAACGTGAGCAATTTCAATCCCAAGTCTCATCATCTCTAGCCCCTGAGTATATACCATTTAGGCATGAATATTTCTGCAATTGCGACTGGATCCCACATTCTCCGGCCGTTTATATTGAGCGGATGTTTTGGATCAGACGGCTTTGTTGGCCCACCTCTGATTGGAACTGCCTGACTGGATGACATTCGTCACTGTAGCGGCTATCCAATCCTGCCCGCCCAACTCAAAGCATTCGAGCCCTATGGTAAGTCCTTTCATATAGGCAGTTGAAAATCTATTATCAATGGCCACCGAATTAATTGCTACTCTCAACAGCGGTAGGAAGTCCTAGTTTCGCGTTCAGCCCGCGAAAATAAGTAGTCTGAGCTTCCCAAGCGCGCGGCTATCAAGCATCCCTCAATGAAATCAAGACTAGCTATAAGGTTACAACCCCCGTCTCGGTACACCTGCCCTAGCCACGAGCTGTGTCAAACATTACATCCAGCAAAATACATCATTCTTCGGTCCGTTCTTCGGTCAGGCCTCAAGCTACATTGAGCAGAGAATTGTGAGTTTTGTGAGTTTGAGTCAATGGAGCTCAGCCGAGCTCACCATTACCACTATTACTGCTGATAAGACGCAGACGCAGACGCAGGGCCAACCGGCAGGTGCCACTTAGCATCGTCAGCAGGCGCATTACCCACCCTCTCTGCTCGCGGTTTTTGTGTTGATTGTGAGCCACGCTAGCTTGATCAGCCGGTGACCAAATGACGACAATGCTAGCCGAACGGAGGCCCGAGAATGCACATTGTGTCTACGACAAAACACCTTATATAGAATGACAGGCATTGAATCCATGTATACTTCCACTTCATGCCCAACTCACGTAGCCTCGCTCCCATCCCCAAGTTCGCCTCTCAACCTCCCACTCGAACACTCCTCTCTGTGTTCCAACGTAGATCCATCCTCCGGTTGGATCGAACGAGAGGCCAGAAATGTGTGGGGCTGTGAGGTTTGGATGGCTGTCCATAGTGGAATAGTCACCGGACTCATTCATGCGAGTATCACCAACTAGGTTGGATTGAGAAGGAGTCTCATATTCATCCTCGTCCTCGTCATCTTGATCAGAGCGTCGCCTAACTGGGGCACGTTCTGTAATTTCAGGTGGATCTGGGACTGTAACGATTGTATGGTCGTTGAATGTCTGAGTGTCGACGACATGAAAGCGCGTCGTATCCTGTAGCAATGGTTCACATGAGCACGTTTATAAGCAAGCGAGATCGACCGCGATACTCGTGCTGATCCTTCACTAACCTCAGTGAAGACTAAAACGTCCCTCGCACCGTTTGTTCTCCCAGGCGGGCTAAACTTTAGCGCCCGAGCCGCATTACGCTGCTCGTCTACCACAGGCCTAGCTCCCGAAGTTGAACTCTCTCCAAGCTGGCGCTCCGTGATCCCCATCCAGCTGTTGCTCCCCCTCCCAGGCTCTCCGTATGCAACGACCGTCTGTTGTCGTTCGGGCCACGAACGGATGAGCGCGCTTGATGGCATGTGCACGTGGGGCCGAGTAATCACGTTTGTAAGAAGTTCATCAAAAGTTCGCACCGCATGTGGACGTCGACTGGTTGTCGTTATCGCCCCACCGGATGTGGCAGCACCAGCGGAATCCACGCTCTCGGAGGTTGAGAGAGCATAGTTCAATGACTGTCTTTGTCTCGCGGCGGCGACCCGCGGTTGCCTCTGTATAGATCTTCCGTCGAACGCCTGAGCTTCTGTCAGAAGGCGCCTACGTTCATCCAATGTGGGGAGGCCATATGGTGACTCGGTCGCCTCTTCGTCGTCCCGCCCGGAGCCGCCGTCAGAGAGCTCTTCGACATCTCCACGTATAGTGCTCTGAGTCACCCTTTGGAACTCTGCGAATGTGATGGGTTCTCCCCTTGCTATGGCATTTGTGGGGTTGCCAGACAAGGTAGATGTCCCTGCTTCTGTGTATCGCCTAGGTCTCCCTGTCACCGCTGCCCGACCTTCAGTAATTGACCCTAGATCATTTGCGTTTTCGTTCCTCCTGATCCCCGCCGCCATTCCCTCAGTGTCCAAGTCAGCGTCACTCTGTCTCCTACTCCTCACGTCCCTCAAAAACGCCTCTAGCCTAGGCTCCCTTGCTAGGCCAGTCGATGCATTTGCCCCTCTTAGCAGCTGCTCTACCCTCGTCCGATAATTCATCGGGTCCTCTGTTGGGTAGCCCGTGGAATTGCTCGTGGCCGCCGTGGCAAGCATCCTGTCAAACGCGTTCTGAAAATTCGCCTGTCTATCGATTTGACGCACCGGTGACGGATTCGGTTTGCCGCAGCGGAAAATGGAGAGTGGTTTCGAGGACCTTGTATCCCAGACAGTGACTTGACCGTCTTGACATGCGACCGCGAACTTCCGACCGTCAGACGACCACGCGGTGCTGAAGTGCGCATCTGAGCCAGCTGCAAGTGTTTTTGATAGCAACTTTTAGAACAATATTGCGCGATAAGGAGAGGGCGCGTGCGCGTACGCACCGCTGTAAGTTGATATCTTCTGGATACTGACTTCGTCGCCAGATGCGATGCTATTTAGAAATATCTCGTTCGTGTCTCCTACCGCCAACAGTGTGCGGCCATCCGGGGATATTGAGGCTAAGTCAAGAACATGCATCAGCTCAAAGTGCACACATTGAAGGCGCACTCCCACTCACTATGATTGACTGGCGTGTGCAGCTTTAACACTCCCGCCGGCATTACCCTATCGCCCTGAATAGTAGACCTCGTCGCCACTGAGAAGACTTTGACCCTCTCGTCATTATTGCTGACGAAGAGTCTTGGCTCCAGAGCCGCGGCGGGAGACGCGCCGAGAGCCAACGAGGAAGCAGA
This sequence comes from Tulasnella sp. 332, assembly GCA_019632285.1. Classification (NCBI taxonomy): domain Eukaryota; kingdom Fungi; phylum Basidiomycota; class Agaricomycetes; order Cantharellales; family Tulasnellaceae; genus Tulasnella; species Tulasnella sp. 332. The sequence continues at coordinate 26,924 of WSTV01000109.1, forward strand.
AGCGGGAGAGTAGGATGGGATGAGGTTATTGTTTGTAACTAGGAGAGAGTTATTGATGGACGCAGGATATTGAAGTTGTTTCGTCTGAGACCAAGAGAGTTGTGGCGCGCTGTCTGTAGGAGAGGCGGGCATAGCCCCAACGAAGAGCTCAGCCAGTCCACCACCTGCGACGATCAGACCACATCTATTTTGGGCGCAATAGCTTTAGGAGATGTTTGGTCAAAGAATTTAGGTGCGTCTCCATCTCACCCAGAGGAGAGACAGTTCGGCTCAAAGTCCAAATTGGCCAATGGTGATGGTGGCTGTATGTGAACACAGCGACCGAACCGAATTCGAACGATCAGAGCGCATTACATAGTTAGGCCCAGTCATGCGCTTTCAACAACCGCTCACCTTATATGACTTTCGGATGTCGTGGCTTACGATGAGCTTCCCGCTGACGTAGGAGATGATACCCCGTTCACTGGGACAGACTATAAGGTCCTTGAGCTGGCTGTTCAATTGGATAGGTGCAATAATCAGTTCATCCCATCTTGAATACGCCATAGGGCCTCCAGTCATGCTCACTGGTGATGTATGGTGATCACCGCAGGTGCACTGGAGGTTGTGTGGCCACTTAAGAGCTTTTCCCTGTTGCAGGGACAAGGTTCAGTCAGACGCCTAGGCCACTTCTGTGATACTCATCGCGGAGCCACATACCTTGCCATCAGGTCGACAGGAAACGGGTCGGCGAAAATGTGAGCAGAGACGGTGGCGCCCCGAATACGGGCCTCAGTCCAGTTCGCAATGTCCTCATGTATCTACATATCCAGATAAGATAAACGGTGATAGACCGATTCTTTATGGGACAGACGCGAGAGATGATGGTGATAGCAGGGGATAATCAGATGTTTTAGCTAGCTATTTCCTTTTAATGAGGCTTGTCCGACTCCTTTTGACCTTTAAACTTCGCCCCCTTCGCCAGTGTGAATATCACTCGTCACTGGTCGAGCAGCATAGCCCATCCATGACTGTCATAGCGAGGCAGTCAGACGAAACCATGGATGTATTGATTGAAATATGGGCACACCTCATCATATATGGCACTGTCAACACCCAGCTGCTGCAGCGTAAGCCACAGGACAGCCGCCGTCATACCACTACCACAAGTATTCACGACTTGTCTTTGATGGCTCAGCACGCTGTCCAAGTTGGAGCCCAAGGCCTTCCCAGCCGCCTCTCGAAGCTCCTCAGGCGACTTCATGACTGTGTACGATGCGCCGCTCTCTGATGTTTGAGGCCGCACGCAGTCGGAGAAGGGAAGAGAGTAGGAGTTTGGGATGTGACCGGACCGTAGGTCGGGTCTTGGTTCGGGGTCCTTGCCAGTGAAACTGCCGGATGGTCATTTGAGAGAGAATGAGCTTCTGGTATTAGAAGTCTAGTCATGGGTAGAGCACCTACCGTCCATGAGCGCGTGCATCCAGCACCACCTCTGCATCTGGCTTGACCTCCTTGGCGTTGATCACCATTTGTTCATAGCCTTATTCAAGGCTCGGTCAGATGAGGAATGGGCCCTGATAGCTGTAATCGGACGTACTTCGGACAAGATTCTCATCCAGAGTTGGAGGAGGATAGGCTGTGCGCTGTCAGATCACCGGGATCAGTTCGATGGCCAGCCTTGCATGTCCTTCCAGTGAGTTTACCTTGACGGGTTTGAGGTTTCCGGACTCGAAGGGCTTGCCCTCATGTTCCCACCTGGGTAGGCCACCGTTCAAGATGGAGGCTTTCTGGTGCCCGAATGCCTTTAGAAGGATTCAGCACCGCATATACATTATCAAGAGGGTATGCGATATCACCTTGAACATGAAGAGAGCACGCGGTGACGAGAATACTCCAGTAGTGTCATATCTGTGGAGTTAGGCTGATCAGTAGTGACTGTGAATATTGTTCCTGAGTTTGAACATTCTAGAACGACGGGTCACAGCGCCTTGGCCAAGTCGGGGCGAATCGCGGCTCGCCGAGGCCGGCGCGACTGGAACCGAAAGCGCTGGTGGCCTGACCCCATTTCGAGACGACAGTACATGCCGTTCCAAGACATGAAAGATCTACTCACAGCACTACATGGGTGGTCGGTTCAATCCCAATCAACTCTGCTCGGCGCTCCAAGGTCAGGCTGTCGTCCCTTAATGTGAGAGCTGTACCCTGCCCCATTGACTCACCACAAGCCTCTGAGAACGTTCGCGCATCTGGCATCATGTGAGGGAGACCCAACGGATGTTTGGACGCTACCACGTCCAAGTCCATCCGCTGCGCCTTTGGGATTCTCTTTGCTACAAACTCCTCGGCTGGATTTCTCTTGATATTGGGCATAAACCAGGAGACGTCCACAGGGACGGTTGTATCTTCCGGCAAGGCGACCACATCGGCGGGACTCAAAATCAGATTCGAACGAAAGGATAAGGCGCTCATGGTGCGACTGTGATTGAAGATGATAAAAGCGCGAGATACCAGTGGCGATCGCACAACAGTGTGACGACTGTTGGATGAAAGTAGCCTGGGTAAAAATTGCATGTAACTATTTATCTAAGGAAATTGGAAAGTCAGATCTTGACTTCTGAAAGCCTTTTCGAGCGAGTAGGGCTTCACCTGTGAGGATGGGAGACCAGATTGATCATGCAAGACGTTGAATATTCGTAATATCCGTTACCTCCGCTAGCTATTATTGTGTTGCCGACTGAACGACCATCGTCACCAATCAACCACACCCGCCGCAGAGCCCGAAATCGTATCAAGGTCATGCTAAGCCTTACTTGATACTATCCATCATACTATCTACAATTCACTTTCACCCATCTCCAACACCCACGCGAAATTGACGGACAGCCGTGATGGACGAACATGATATACCCCGGAGCTCCTCGGTCACGACATCTAGGCCAGAGGATGAGGACCCAGATACCTCGTTTGAAGATGCTTTGGAGGACCAGCCGACTTCCCCGGACGTAGAGTCATTGGATGCTGAGAACCGGATAGAGGTACATGCGTTTCTTGAGCGCAAAACCTGGATTCAGGATAAAATTAAGGTTTGTATATGTCCCTTTTACTTCTCTGAAGCAATAAACTTACTTATACCGGCGTCATATTAGCTGCTAGAAAGTATGCCGCCGATTGATGTGTTCTACGGCGTTGAACATATTTTACCCACGAATTCTGGCGTGCCCATCGACGATTTGCCCGCTCGTGATGAAGTAACAGCCTGGGTTGTCGAACATGACAAGATTGAAGCTGAAACGGAACAGTTTGACAAGGGCGACATGATCCGTCTCAAGAAGTTTGCGAAAGGTACGTCCCTTGTGATTTTCTGACCTTCCAGCGTAACCGAGACTGACTCACAAATAATATCTGAACTATAGCCAAATCCGAACAAAGCCTATCACCTGAAGATACGGACCTCATCGAACTAACTCTTGAGACTCTTTTCGCTCTCGACAAGCTTATCCATCTCCTTCGAGTGAGAGCCGACAATCTAGAGCAAGTTGACCTTCGGCTCAAATGGGAAGAGCTACGTGTTGGTGCATGGAGGGACAGGAAGGCGCTTCTGGACGATATCAGTCGCTTCGTGAAGACCAAAGCCCGTTGGTCGTCATCGGTGTACGACCAGCTCACCGACCAAGGTTCATCCAACACGACACCACCAGCCAGCGCTATTCCTGAATCACCCGCCTCTGCAAAGTTCCTGGCACTCTCACGAACCGCGCGTTACAAACATGCGGAACTGCTCTCCCACGAGGCAGCAGCGTATTCCACTCGCGTGCTCAACTTCCACAACAGTTGGATCACCCCTTCTGGCCATATTCTTGATAAACTCATAGAGAAAAGGACCGTCCCCGATCAACTACTAGATGAGCAGGATCGGTTAGAGGATCAAACAAAGGTGCTCGATGGAGTATCGAAGTTTCCCATGCAGCTCGTCGCGCAGTGGAAGAAGTTAGTGGCCGTCATGTCATTGAAATCTCCATTGTATGACGCTTACCAGTGCTTCCAGAGCTGATGAGATCTACGGCGAACTCAAGAAGGATCAAATCACAGGCAGAGCATTGCACGGCGAACTGCAGAAGGCACTCCAAGCACACCCAAGAACCCGCACCGACGAAGAGTTTATATCTCGTAGCAGTGCGCTGAACGCTCGGCTCTCGCAGATCAGCGACCCCGCCACCTCTCGTTCCTTCCCGCGGCCTTTGAACCCCGCTTACCCAGACCAGAAGCAGAGTAACGATGCGCTTGCTTCCCTCCTTTCCATGGAGTTGCGAACGGCCATTAGGTCCGCAAGACAAGCTTCAACGGCAGTCAAGCAGTACCACGCCTTGTCCGAAGCTGTTCAGAGTGTGCGGAAGTTGAATGGCGAGATGGCTATTCTCATCGCTGATTTCGCCGCCATACACGAACGGTTGATAAATGGTCCGAAAGCATCCATCAACGGAGGAGATGGGTCGCCTCCAAGTCTCGAATCCCCTGCATGCCTCGATCCACTACGACATGCGACATTCCTCGCCCTCCTCCCAACCGTCTCTGCTGACCTAGCGACACGCCGAAAGGATGCGGACCGAACAGTCAACGCAACGCGGCTATTGATGGTGTCTCTCCAAGGCGCAGTGCTAGAGAAAGACTTTCAGCCGGACACGCAGAGCCTGATCAGCCGGCTGGAAGAGGGACGAGACTTGGCACTCGAGGCCGCGCGAGATGTGGAGAGGCGTGCAGGCTTGGTCCGTAGCGTACGGTGCATATCGGAGGCAATCCAGCGCGCAACACAAGACCTCGCGTCGATGAGAGGAAGGGTGCTTCTGGTCGTTGAGCGGCAGAAATGGAAGGCAGAGAGGGGACGCGATGGGGCACCCCTTACACCCGACAGCCCAACCTTCGACGCGCCGGAACCGGACCTGCTGGTCGAAGAGGCCCTGCGGTTCGGGCAGGAGCTATCCAAGGCCGTTGCGGAGAACGTGGCGATCCCTTGCACAACCCTCTTACCTATGCTTGGAGCGCCGCTAGGCGAGCACATTAGGCAGTCCTATGACAACCTCAGCGCCAGCGTTGAATTGTACAAGGAGCTGGTGCAGTTCTGGCAGGACGTCAGGCGGCAGGCGGACGTCATGAGGGTTGTACGTGATGAGACTCATGAACTAGAAGGGCGCATGGATGACATCAGGAGAGCCCTCCAAGAGAAGAGAGCACTGATCCTGGAGAGTAACGCCCCTGGCTTAGGTCGTGCCGCTACTCTTGCTGACGATGTCGCGGCTGTGCGGCAAGCCGTCGATCACTTTCAAGCTAATCTCACGGCTCGCATACCCTTCGTCGCGAGGAACCCAGCCAGAGGCCCGCAAGTTCACTCGCTGAGGCCGACTGCGTTGGAACACCTCTCCTTCAGCGCATCCACTCTCGATCATGCTGTCAAAACCGACGTCAATGCCTTTTCCGCGTCGCTCGCCAGCGGACTCGACTCCATCACTCGAAATCTAGATATCCTCCATCTTGCAGAGATGGGGAAAGTCGTCGACGCAGATGTCACACATACCACCGACGAGATCCAACGAGTTGAAGAGCGGGTGTCAACGCTAGGCGCCTCCCTTGCTACCCTCAATCCAGCAGACGACCTGCAACACTGGCAGGAAGCCCTCGAACGCATCCGAGAGGAGTTCACATCCACCATCGCAGATAGTCCGTCTCGACTGAGAGGTCTATTCTTGTCTGCTGCGAAGTCGTTAACGGCACTGGAGAGCGCACCGGGCGCAAAGGATTTTACGGCCAACGAAACGATCATTGTTCCACGCAGGCGCGCTGTGAGCGAGGCCGCTCGGAGGAGCGAAGCCTTGGTACCGAAGCTTCAGGCTTTGCAGGAGGATATTAGTGTGCGACTGGAGGGTGCGGGGCTAGGCAGACAGCTTGACCTGGCGCTTTTAGCTACGAATGAGGAATTCCGATGTGCGAATGAAGCGATAGCCAACGAGCAAGTCCGCCTCCATGGCGTGGTCCTCGAGAAATCTGACGCCTACGCAACTCTGACGGACATTCTTGGCCGACTCGAAGCGGCAACCAACGATTATCACGAAGGCATGGCAATTGCGATGCCAGCGCTCAAGCAGGCTAGGGCATCCGTCCAAGCGTCACCTGCGTTCAGAGAGGCGACTATCTTCAGCCTCGTCAGGCCAAAAGTCGATGAAGCTGTAAGACTGGAGGGCTGCGACAAGTCATTGGAGCCGTTGATCGCTCAGTTGCAGGGCCAAGCTTCGGATCAGCTTGAGTTGATCGAGGCAGTCCAGGAGATGGATCAGCAGGTCAACCAGGCTCGCCAGGATATGGGCACCACACGAGAGAAGCTAGCTGATTTGTCAAACCGGTATCAAGACATGACGGCGCATGCCTCAGACAAAGTGCTCGACTGCCTCAGCGGCGATGTCGCTCAGCTCCAGGAGTTACATGAGAAGATGATGTCGTCTGCGTTAGGCAAGCTGCAAAAGTTGTTGGCAGGACTACAGCAGCTGAAGGCGTCTCGAGATCCTGTGGCGTCAGCCCTCTTGAACTCTTGCATGCTGAACGTAGATAACATCGCTGGTGCTCAACTCGAGCTCCAAGCCCGTCTCGCCCGCTTCACAAGCGAACTAAGCGGCCATATTTCCCTTTATCGACAAGGATGCGTCGTCGATGACAAGCTCGAGCTGGCAACACAATCTTTGGATGATGCTCGCCTGAGGTTGCGGGAGATCACAGCAGGATTTGATGCTGTGATCGCGACCTTTGATAAGCAATCCACAACCACAGATACATCCGCCACGATTCAGCTTCAGAGCCTCCGTACCCGTTCCGCGAGCCTCTTAAAGGTCCTAGAGCGTTCCGTTGCCCCCCTACTAGAAGACGCCCGACATGCGGCTGACGACTTGCAAGCAAGAGCTGACGCTGCGGAGTTTGCCCTACGTGCGACCATCGTTGCTCTCCGGGAGATCAAGGTGAAGGACCTAAATCATGCCTACCTCAACTGCGTCGAAGACCTGAACAGCCTCTCTGCCAATATCGTAGAGGCCGAGGCGACCGAAACTGCTCGAATCAAAATGGTACTCGACCAAAGAGACCAAGCTGAACGCGAAAGGCTGAAGTTTGCTCAAGGGGAGAAGGAAAGGTTCGAGGCAGAGGCCGCGGCTGCCCGCGAAGCCGAGATGGAAAAGAGGCGTCAGGAAGCGGAGGACAAGATTCGTCAAATGGCGGAAGATACTGCGAAGAGAGAAGAGGTTGAACGTCAGGCACGTCTCATTGCTGAGGCTGAGGCTCGCAAAATTGCCGATGAGCTTGCGCGGATGCGTGAAGCAGAGGAACAGCGCTTGCGGCTGGAAGAAGAGACGCAGAAGGAGCGGGCTCGGATGACGGAAACAAAGGACATTAGCACAGATACAGACGATGAGAAACCTGCCTCAAACGGTGAGGATCACCTTCATATGCTACTATTTACATCTTCTTATGGAATCCATGTCATTCAGAGCTGGACGTCTTTGGGGTGCGCGCAGCGCCTTCATCAAGGCACAAACGCACTTTCTCCAAGGAAGAGATCGACATTCATAGCCGCATTGTTTCCCTCCGTAGCCAACTCCGCTCTTTGTCTTTGCACACCCTCGTCCGCTCAACCAGTGTCCACGACCCCTCTAAATCGTCATCTCTTTCGCTTCCATCGGAGAGCGATGTCAACGAGTTACAACAGAAATACTACGACATTGCGAACTCCACTGCTTCACTTCCGTCTCGCATTGACGATCCTGTCTCACAAGCCGAAAGGGGGTCTCTACAGTTTGAGGTCGAAGCTTCAAAACCACTCATGGCACGCCTGGAGAGGCTTGGCAGGTTTGCCACGGCGGTGACTGAGGCGGATAACGCTCTTAGCGACCTGCTGGAACACCTCGACAGTTATCCCCTTCCACCAGCAGAGACAGCGTCATCCCACCAGTCAGACTCTGGCTCATCACCACAAGAGCAATTATCTGGCCGCGTTGGCTTTACTGGTGCATCGATGGATGAAGTGAAGAGCGCTGCCGAGGATATCACCGATGATCAAAGGGTGGCCATTGAGAAAACACGATTGGAACAGACATGGAGTGAGCTCTGGGACATGAGCATGGATAAGATCAATAATCTGCAGTCGCGACCAGGCAGTGTTCGCGCTCAGAGCGACACAGGTGGCCAGAGTGCCAGCGGTGCGGAGCTGTCTTCAAGTTCAATGGTCGCGTCTCGTCGCATGAGGGGCTTTTCTAATATGTCTGTAAGCCACAACAACGGTGGCAGACCGGGTTCGGTCATCGGCCCTATAGATCGGTCCCGGCCTCGTATCATGGGCTCTGGTGCCCCCAGCAGCCGCTCCTCCAGCCGCATATCGACTCGTTCTGTGTCAGGCCCTGTGGCCAGCAGCGGCAAGAGGACTATGACAACCACCGTCCCCATCTCTACCTCGGGCTCTAGCCTGTATGGATCGACTTATGCATCTCGACAACGAACAACAAGCACCAGCTCAGCGGCTTCAAATGTGCCGAGTACGCCGCTGAAGAGTTCCATGTCAAGGACGCGGCTGATGTCAGGGCAAACTGGATTGCTGTCGCCCGCGATTTCAGAGGCTGGAACGTCCACGGCCCCTCGACCTTATGGGCGTACCCCTCGCAGCTCCTTGACTACTCCGAGTGGAGTTGGCACATCCTCACGGGCGCCTAGGACATCTTTGTCCTCGAGGACACCTATAAATCTGCCGAAAAAAGTTCGTAAACAGTATATCCCAAACGACAAACACAGAGTGGACGTCGCAGTAGCAAAAGTCGTCAATGACCTCGATCCCGACTATGACGTTAGCATCGAGCCAGTCTCATGGAAGGATCAGAGTGGAAAGTATTGGATTGGTGACAAGGACCCCAAGCTTTGCTTCTGCCGTATCCTCCGAAGTCAGACTGTCATGGTTCGTGTTGGTGGAGGTTGGCTTGAGCTGTCCAAGTGCGTAGGATGTTTCTTGGCTTCACTGCTCTCATCATGTATATCTGCTCATGACTTTTCCATCCCAGATTTTTGAAGGGCCACTATGAAGTCTTTCGTGTTCAACCGCCTCCTATGATTCCGGGTAGCCCGCCGCGCGAAGAAGAGGAGCGATGGATTAGCTCGGCGTCTCTCCTAGCAGGAGAGGAGTCATCGCCGTCATTCACCCTTGTTGGTGACGATAATACTGCGAAGCCACCTGTCACACCCGAACCTCGGCGTTCTTCAAGGGCCTCCCTCACGCCTTATGATCCCTCTCAATACTTACCTGGAAGAAGTTCTCCTCTTGCGAAAAGTCTGCGCACCGGTCCCTCCCCACTCATGCCCTCGACTTCTGGCTCATCTCCACATACCTCAGGATCCCCTCTTATGCCACTACAGTTCCTCCGCCGCGCAGAAGACGTCCACGTTCACCCTCCTCTACCCATGCCCCCAACGACTCCTCCACGTATCAAACCTTCGGCACCAGCAAACAAGATGGGACGGACGACTCCCAGCGATTCCAAAAGAAGATCAATCATATCTTCCACTGCTCCGACTATGGCAAAGTGGCGGCCTTGAGGGCCTTCATCCACATGCCTGCGCTTTCGCATGACCCAAACATGACTATCCATCCCATCTCATCAATTTTTTCTTTCTTTCCAGCATGGCAATGAACATTGAACTTTCTGTCTTCGTATATGCATGTTTCGTAACGCTGTAGACATACCACTAATACAATTAGACAGCAACTCTTTAGTATCCGCGTTTTAGAGGGGAAGTTTTTTCGATCCTAGGTCGCTTCGCCGTTCAGAAGGCCTCGTCCTCTACCGATTTTCTGCCAGCATTGGCGTTGAAATCGATCCTCTTGTCATCCGACTGGCGTTTTGATCTGCACCCCGCTTGCAAGCTCTGAAAAGTCGGCATCTTTTGTGAGGCGTACACATTGTGAGCGGGTACTTCGACCGGTTTGTAGGTGATACATCTCCCTTCTCGCTTACGAGCTCGATTCGGAGCCGAGTACCGGTCACTCATGGCTCCCTGGCGCCTTGTAGCTGCCCCGATGCTTTCCTGACGCATTGTGGCTGGCGTTCCTGATAGGTTGCCGGCTTGACTGACAGATGCTGAGCCTCATACATTCTCGATCGCTTTTGACAATCATTCGGTTCGTTTGGTGTACAACTATCGAGAGGTAGTGGTTTTCATGAGGCAGCCCGTCATACTTTGAATCTCTTGCGGCGCAGAGGCGCGACATAAATCCACCTTGGGGATTCCCGGTCGCAAAATCACTATAGGTTACCTGGAAGACCTGGTGCGGCTGCGCCACGTTCCTCGCTTCCTCATTCCCTTATACTTGTTAAACTTCCAAGACGCCGACCTTAAACGTCTCTTTGGCTGAACCGTCGATGCTGCCTCGTGCCCTCAGGGCGAAGCATCGTGGATCGCGAAAACCCTACCCTTCGCTCAACTTCCGTCAGCGGAACCAAAACTAACTGATTAGCAGCGGGCATCTTGCTGTCGAAGATCCTAGACACTGCGTATCAACCTCGCATGCAGTACAAAGGAGCGGGGTGTATCTAAGCAGAGGTGGGGTTCGACTCGTGTAGACATTCACAAAGGAAGCCCGTGGGTGATCACAAAGCAATCTCCAACCGTAGATCTCAGATCTTGTTCGTCAACCTGGCCGCTTGTTAGGCACCGACACTCTAAAGGCCCCTATGCACTGGTGCCTGTTCTTGTTCCAGATCTTGTACATGTCCGGAAGTAGGCCAAAGAAAAGCGGGCGCAACAGTTGCGTGGACCTGTCATGCACTTACACAGCACATAGAAAAAAAGAAATGAGCGACCGATATTTCTTCTGCTTTCTTTGGCTGACGGCTTTCCCTCGTCTGGAATCCAATCCACACTGTTCTCGTCTTTCCAACCAACTTTGACCCGCCCATCATTGAGGAGATGCCTCGTGCCCAAAAAGCATCAGCCAACCGTAATGCCAAGGCCAGCGGCGGCAGCATGCGCCCCATCGTTGAACAGAACTCGGGTCATGATATCGATGCAGACCGGAAGCCGCTCTTTCAAGGCTTCGTGTTGTCCCTTCTCGACGCGTTCCTCATCATCGAGGTGTGTTGAAGCGCTGCGTCTGGATGAGGCTACTATTGGCTCATGTATCGCGCTTGTATCTTGACCCACAGGGATGCAGGCGTGGATTGATTGGACGGTTCGTGACGAAGCCCTCTGGATTGGAGAAGCAGGCGTTGGTCCAGAGCGGCACCGTTGTGGTCTGGGAAGAGGAAGAGGTCCAGATGCAACGGTGGACGGATTCTCGGGTGAGCTACGATCATCGTTTCGCCTTTTAGCGTTCTCTTGCGAAGCGGTAGTTGATTTCCATTCACACCATTGTCACTCACTCCACACCTTTGCTATCGCTTGCACACGCCTCCTAGCTTTGGTCTGAATCCCGCCAAGTGGGCCCCTTCCTGTTCTATCGTGAGGCCGAGGAGGATGACCCGCTTCTCAAATACGGCAGTGATAAGATGATCCCGATACCAAGAGAAGCGAGACCTTACGCAGGACAGCTGGCGGAGAGACGGAAGTGCCGATTTCGGGCGAGAGTTCGGGACAAGTGGGTCGCAGAGAAAGGTTTGGTCAAGAAGGTGCGTCACTCACCAGCCGAGAATTTATGCAAAGGCCGTTTGGAGAGGCTAATAACCCATCGTTTTCTTCCTTGAAGACAATTACGATTCCTTACGGACCGAACAGGACATGGCATATTAGCAGCTATTGTATGTCTCTTCTATTATGCATATCTTACAATCATTCGCTCCCAAGACTCACATCGACCTTACTCAACAAAGACTATATCGAGGATATCCTCTCTGGCCACCTCGTCCAGCCAAGTCTCGACCCCACACTTTGCAAGCTCATCCCATGCATTTCTGAGTGCCTGCTCGATCCAAAACTCTATCGTAAGATGGTATTGAACGTCGCGGTGAACCCGGAAACGGGTAAGCTGATGTACGAGAGCGAGTGGATCTCTGGTCAGGAACCCGAATGGCCTCAGCGGCAGGCAATCGATCCTCAGACCCCGCCATCACCGAATGTAGGGCAATCGCCGGGGGTTAAAATCGATTCGGCTCTGTATTCTACTTCATCCATGCTGGGGAGCATCACGTCGCCTTCGAATGCTGCGAGTGAAACGACTCCGTACTCGCCATCTTCCTCTCCTCCCTCCGTCAATCGCCCCCCACAACCTCAACAGCGGCCTTCTCTCGAATCCCGCGTATCACAGCCGGCTCTTCCACCTTACAAGCCAAACGTCTTGTTCATTCCCTCCCCCTTCAACGATCATGACAGCTATCCAACGCCAGTCACCAGCACGTCATGGACCTCTCAGCGATCACCATGGACGCCAACTCTGGAGTACACACCTCCGTCAGCCATCTTATCCCCTCCAGTGCAGAATATCGTCGCACCGGTGCCGAGTTCGCGCCCATCACCCTTGGCCAGATATGACTTCGACAGAGTCTCGACCGCCTCTACGTCTCCCAATGCGCTCTACCAATCCACTCTTGTTCACCACTCTGATGCTTTTCTTCGGTCATCATCGTCTTTCCCGTCCTATTCCTTTCAACAGCAGCCTCATCGCAACGATTCACATGGCAGCTACACATTACACCCATCCTACGACTATCGTCCCCGCCACGTATCTCTTGGCCACAGCGGTGGTGCCGAATATCAATTTCTCGCGGGACAATCTCCCTTACCATCAGCCTCTACATCGTATTACGACCGGCATCCCTCGTATACGCTATGGTCGTCTTGCTCATCCTCGTCCTTCGACCCCGAAGATGCATCCACAGTATCAGAGGTATCGTCCGAGACACCTCTTCTGAGCCATGATGGCTTCGTTACGCCGGTCCAGATCCAGGAAGCTCTGAATATGGAGCCTCGTGACTGCGCGCCGGCGTCAGCTAAGAGCTGGAGATCCGACGGCCAACAGTGGCAGGAGACACTGGATTGTGGGTCCTCGCTCTCCATCGATGATAGAAGTTGGCGTCCAGATTTGATGATACCTTACGCCTACCAAAAGTATGCGACTTGTACTTACAACCTCACCTGATTATTTTGAAGGCCACCCAGCTATTGTCTAGACACTCGTCCGGTAGCTGCCGCTTATTCCTCAGGGAACACATTTACCGCCTAGATACGCCTTGAAAACTCTTCGGTAGAAATTATTTATGACAAATGTATTTACCTTGATATATTGCACTCTATCAGGCTTGGCCATTTCAAAGCTCAAAGCAGGTCTCGCCTGTTCAGGCCTGTTCAGGCAACGATTTACATACTTATCGAGCTACCTACCAGATAACGTTCAGTAATTTATACGCCGTAGGAACACAAGAACGGAATGCCAAAAGTTTATCTTCACTCCCAGCCTGGAAACTCATGCACATAAAACAAGAAATTTTCAACGTGCCCACATCGGTGATGTCGAAGGGTCTGATCTCCGTCGCACTAGCCCTCTCAATGAGCTCAACGTGTCCTCACAGTGCCGCTAAGAAGCGGGCAACGTTAGAAACTTAATATCGTCAAGATGCAGTGGACTTACAAGCTAGATGCCACAGTGAACAAATGGTGATCCATCTCTCCAAAGGCACCTTCCTCCTCCTCAGTGCCCCAATAGCCTTTGTTAACCCTTCTGATGCGTCCCTGCAGTCCGCCGCCTCCGGCCCATTCCTGAACATGTACTTGTAGGACTCCTCCGCGACCGCCGGCCCATCCTCATCTGGTATCGCCCACATCGTCCCGACCACGCTGCGGAAGCCGGTGAAGAGCATTCCGGCGGTAAGATGGATCCCCTCATCCGGAGTGGACTCATCCCCGGCAGCCGAGTGACATGCGGATAAAACGACAAGCTCTGCTTGAGGGAGACCAGTCCTGATGATGTCAAGTAAGGTGAGGGACGTATTGCGGGTTCGGAGAGAGAAGTGAGATTTGAAGGGTTCCGTTGGGTTTTGATTACCGTGGCATGCAAAGTGAGTCCACGCCGTCTCCTTCAAACCGGCTAGCACCGCCTCCCTCGTACATTTATCTCCTTCCACGACTGTGACCTCTGCTGTTAGCGCGCGCATCAGAGCCACTTCCTGAGGGACATGCAGAAGCTGTTGTTCGCCTTCTGCTCCCGACTGTGCGATAACGAGTATTCGCGGGCGGCGCATACTTTTAAGTGTCTGATACCCTGTTTGAGATCGGATAAAACCAAAAAAAGTGAGCGCATATGAGGATGTGAAGCGATCAGGGAGGTTCCTGCCTCCTGGAACGTATATCCCCGCAGCATGCAGGGGGAGCGACGAGGCCAAGGGATGTCGGGATCCACCATATCCGTGACCATCGACGTAGTTTCAGCGTATTCTCGAGCTGAAAGACAATCGGCTCAACAATCTTGGTCCAGGTATTTCGTAGAATTCTTCCCAAGATTTTGTCACTCTCCCGCTCATCGGGATGATCGCCGACGGTTTGATGTAAGGTCCGCGCGAGCTCGTTGACAGCGTCGGTTGTGGCTTCTGGAAGCGGGACGGAGATGGGCTCTCCGGCCTTGTGGATGATGATGACTTCGGAGCCATATTGACTGATGTTAACTAGAATGACAGGCCCTCTATCTGCCGCTTTCCGTAACCGAGCAAACGGGGTGACGCGTAAAAAGTTTTCGAAACCATCGAGTTGTCGGATCTCCTGGAGTGCTTGATCACAACCAGCCGCCAGTCTCTGTCGCCAGATCGTCATTTGATCAGCTAGGCAGTGCAACAAGAGTGATGGTGCAGCATTACCTGCCAACTTGATCTTGCATATTGGCTCCTCCGGTTCTTGCAGCTCCTTCAGATAGACTCGACTCTTCCATGGAAGCGCTTAGTGCACGGAATCGATCTACTAGCTCTCCATTCACTGCTTGAAGATTGTCTAAGGGCATCCGGTAATTTTCCAGCAGGGTGAAAAGTAGTGCCCTTCCCCGCTCTACCGCCGTAGCAAGTTTGTGCTTCCTTATCGCGTATGAGGTGGCGTCCTCGGTCATGCTCTCCTGATTATTTTTGAGACGTGAATGAGCATCAGAGAGTGCGGATGCAGCGAGGAGTAATGAGCGGTCAACGAGGTCTAATGAGGATTTATATGCATCTCCGAGCGACTCCAAGCCATATCGACGACCTACCCGGATCCACCACCGGCAGGCACTTGCACGGTCAGACAACGGAGAGAAAACATGCTCTGACCCCTCCCTGAAACGCTGCACATAGCCTTCGACGTCAACTGAATGGTCGGACCGCATGCTGAGCGCGATGCCGAGGTTGTTGAGGCATGATGAGCGGTTTGGGTGACCGATCGGATGAAGTGGGAGACATTCTTGATGGTACCCGATGCTCATCTCGAGGTCAGCTCGGTCACCTACCTGGCCGAACCGCCTTCTGAGTGCGGCGCCGAGATTGGTGAGGGTTGACGAGCGGTCTGGGTGATCGATCGGACAGAGTGAGAGAGCTTCCTGGAGGTACTACTCGATGCTCCTCTCGAGGTCGGCTCCGTCCCCTTTCTGCTCGAACCGCGTGCTGAGTGCGAGACCGATATTGTTGGGGGTTGACGAGCGGTCTGGGTAATCGATCAGACAAAGCGGTAGAGCATCCTGATGGTGATCAATGCTCATCTCGAGGTCGGCTCGGTCACCTGTCTGGTCGAACCGCCTGCTGAGTGCAAGGCTGAGGTTGTTGAGGGCCGATGAGCGGTCCAGGCGACCGATCGGACAGAGCGACAGAGCTTCCAGGTAGTACTTTATGCTCATCTCGAGGTCGGCTCGGCCACCTACCTGGTTGAACTGCTTGCTGAGTGCGGCGCCGAGTTGGCTGAGGGTTGATGAGCGGTCTGACTGACCAATCGGATGGAGTGCGAGAGCTTCTTCGAGACAGTGAATATGTTGACCGGAGTCGTCCATATTTCCCGTTAGCTCGAACCGTTTCTTCAGTGTGGTGGCCAGCTCTGCCAAGATCCGCAATCGGTAGCTCTCATCAACCTGATGCAACGTCAGAGCTTCCCGGCATCTCGCAATACGTAGGTCAATATCATCATCGTCACTAGTAGTATTGAACTGATGAAATGAGTCCTGGTCAGCCTGGTAAGTAATCGAGGCAACTTCGTCGATATGGGCCTCGCTCTACAAGGGGGAATAGATGGTCTTTAAGTCAATATCGCGTACCCGAACCCTTCTCAAAACCTCGTACTGTGAAAAGCCTCTTGTTACAGTGTCGGTGTTGGTGGTCACTCGAATCCGAAAGTGAAAGGTTCTGAGTGCGAGGGGTGTCAGATAGATCGATACCCTGATTTGGTGAGTGAGATGGGTCGGAACTTAAGGGCGTTCAAGTCATAAAACACGTATACACGAGGCCCAGAGTTTTCCCGCAGGGAGGCGCAAGGCCATTACATACAGCCATGGATCTAACCCGAACCAAGCGCACGAGAACCCCGAAACGGCCCCAAAGAAATTCAACTCATATCTGAGACAGATATTGATGTCACTGCAAGATGTGTCACGAGTCTACATTGTCAGATGTACAATTCTGGAGCCTGAACAGACGACATGGTGATACTAACACTTACTATAAATGACATATCCTTAATAGTTTAGATAATACAATACCTCTGTTTGAGCGACCCAACCCCTTGATCATCCAAGATACACGGTCTTCCAAACCCTTTGACACTCGTCTAAATCCCTCGCGACCGGATGCACCTTGCCATTGATCTCATACTCTGCGATCTCGTTCAACAGAACTGCGGCATAGCAGAAATCTGCTTGATTCTGCCTCAGCACGTCACAGTGTGCGTCGTTTATGACCGTATCCGTCCACCCGATCCACGAATCCAAGATCCCAGCAATGCTCACTGCAAGGACCTTATCGAAGACCATAGAGTGAAGAATGGAATGTGCGAGGTAGGACATCGTGATTTCGGGATGTGAGCCGCCGTGGACGTGGCCGTTCGCCTTGAGCCACTCGAACGCCGCCTCTGCTACAACACGTGTCGAGATCCGCGGCGAGCTGAGCGCTTCTGCGCGTCGCTCAAGCTCCTCCACTTGACGCTGTCGTCGCTCATCTGCCATTCTCCTTAGTGTCGCCTGACCCTCTTCCGCCATCGCCTTTTGACGCTCGGCAGAGGACATCGTGGTCATCTGCTGCATCCGACGGCCCTGATCCATGAGCTCTCTGCTTCGCTTTTCATGGGCCATCTTGTTTCGTAGTTCAAGTCGTTCGCGTCCCAACGGGGTTTCGTCCTCGTTTCGCATGCCAAGGAGCACAAGGAGGCCATGGGGTATGGAGTCACGCTTGGCAAAAGTGAGGATCCGTGGGGGGATGGAGAACCGGAAGAGTCCGGCTTGGTCTTGTCCACAAATTGCGACGACGGCGCAGGCGAACCAGAGGCTCACTGGACCTGGACATCGAGAATCTGTTCGAAGGTGGTCGATATCTACACCACCCTCTGAGCTGCTTCTCCAGGAAGATTGATCGCACCGGTCTTCTTTGTCTTTGTCTTTTCTTTGTCTTTGTCTTTCTCCTTCTCCTGCTGCTTTTCTGCCTTCTCCAGAATAGTGTCGTTGGCCTCTAACAGTGCGGTCTCTAGGCCATCGACCCCAAGGAAGAGTCGCACTGGTGGGTTTTTTGCCTGGTCTCCAAATATCTTCCTACTGAAGACTCGAACCCAGTACGGAGGTAGGCTTTCTGAAGATCGTACCCGCATCTCGTCGGTCCAGTGCAACTTGAGCGACAGATGGCCTTCGGACTCGTCAGGCGTCGCAACCGTCAGGACTGGATGGGAACCGCAGACTAGCAAGACAGTTCCAGGAGGAGTCTGCAGACCCATAATACGAAGGAGCTGTAACCCATGGGCGGAAGGAGTCGCGCCCCTATCGAGAAGGAATGTGAAGAGGTCGGTCAACTGGATCTCCGCCTGAGGTTGCCTCAGCTCGTCAGAATGCTGGATCCGATACGTCGCTTTCCCCGTTTTGACTTTCTGCCACTGGAGGAGCGTCCAAGAGCCGCCTTTCAAGGACGACGCTCCATCTGTGTCTTTCCAGTACGAATCGTCGGAGCGTCGATGCGGATGGATCGTGTATCTGGGGAAGTCGACTTCGATGACTCCAGAGAGGATCCCGATGCGCGTCGTTACTTCGACGTTGTTGTCTTGGACGGTTCGGAGGACTTTGTGACGCGTGATTATGGCGGTGGAGCAGGTGTACATGACCGGCATGACACCGACAACCGCCAAAGGCACACCTGTAAGGTGAGCCGGTCAGAATAAAGACCCAAATACAGCATGTAAGGGCGCTGACCGATGTAGGTGATAATATCTGTGGCGCTAGGCATGGTCGGAGCAAACGCACAAGACTGCGAAATAGGTGATATACATTTAGTGCTTTGCTGATACAGAATGCACGCCACTTGAAGGACTTACTACCGCTATAGAGAAGGCTAAAGATCCAACTGGACGAAGCTCTCAGGCCCGAAGCTTTCTGATAGATTGCAGCGATTATAGACAACACGCCCTTTTTGCTCCTTCAGAAAGTGGCGAGGTGTTGAAGGTGACAGCAGAGCTCGAACGTCGGTTTTCAACAATATGGACGATTACAAGGAGCGTTTTTAAAAGATTGGAAGTGATGTACAGCCAAATCCGGCCGCAACAAGGGACTATCGTAGGTACTATAGTAGAGTGTTTTAGCAGACGAGGTTCTAATGACATTCAGGCACGTCGCGGAAGAGCCCGATATCACCGAATCTCTTATCAGGACTGCACCAGACCATGATCATGTCCTGCACTGCATTTCGCATAGCAGAAATCCAAATTAGAGAGGTAAAAACGCTTCAAAAGAAAATGAGAAAGACAGACTGCGATAGCATAGAGAAAATATTCATGTACAAAAAGAACAACAACAACAAAAAAGAAAGTCAAAAACAAAAACAAGACAGGTCAACTTTGTTCAGGTTTCGGTGGTGGCAATCTTGGCAAGGGCCTGACGCCATTGGTCATGACGCTTCTAGCCGACGACGCGGCGGACGGAGGACGTACCAACGGAGCCGTCGGTAGAGGCCGAACAGTTCGAGCCGTTCGCGTGCTACCAGTGATACTCGTCGAACGGTGTGCATCCATCGCTGGATTGAACGCCTCGGAAGGAGAGTCGGAGAGAGGAGGTTGGATGTTACTTCCCAAACTTGACGGTGGTGGGATGGGATTTATGAACGCCGAGGGTGGCATTCGCGATGAGCTGGAGGTGGACCGAGACTCGGTACCGATACGGTGGTCGGACGGCCTTCGAGGGAGTGGTTGGTTTCGAGCGGCGGCAACGGTGGAAGAGTTCGCGTGATGAGGAGGATGAGAAGGTCCTAGGGCATAATCGTGAGTTGCGTACGAGGGAGCTGCCGTGTTGTGAGACAGCACGGATTGAGATCGAAGGTCTTGAAGGAGATCCGTTATCGGTGTTGGTGGTGATGGCAGTGATTTTTGTGTTGGTGAAGGGGCTTCACTTCCCATGGAGTCCCTCTGGAACGAAGTCGGTGGTGGAGATGCTTGATACGCCAACGTTGTCGCAGTTGAGCCATTCAGAGACGCCATCGGACTCAAAGACACCGTCTCGCTCTGTCTCATCGGAACCCATGGCATCACCACCACACCTTCATCCTTCGCTTTCACCACACCAGCGCTCTTATCCACCGAAACCCATGGTTCAACCCAATATCCATCCTTCTCCTTCTCTCGCGTAGGGCTCTGCGATGGATCCTGATCCCGTCTCGGCAGATACTTCGAACTCAGGGACGCTGCGGTCCCACTGAACCCACTGAATATGCTCTTGGTATCCCCACGTTCGCTAGCTTCAGGTTGATAGAACGGTTCGCATGGCAATGGGGTCGCAGGTGGGGTTGCTTTCTGACCTTGAATGAACATCGCTGATGGTGCCACGTGCGCTTTCTTAGCCCGTCTAGCTCGTCGGAGGAACATTACGACAACGGCGAGTACCACGAGTAGGAAGGCCACACCACCGATAACACCTCCGATCACGACGTGTTGGTCGTGTTTCACAGTGGTTGCGGTACCAACGACGATCAACGGATTCCGGTTCGCGAGCCCGATGGTGTTGAGCTCTGTGTTGAGGTAAGCGGAGAACACGCTACAAGCATCCGACAGAACCTCCAACCGTCAGCGAACAGCATTATCTGGTTATTATTATTTGTTTATTTGGAAGCAGGTTCGAAAACTTACGTGTAAGCGCCCCGCCAAAATACACTGCCCATGATGGCTGTCGTTCGAGCCGGGTCAATCCAGCCTTTCACGTTTCCGACGCATACCCCTCCGCCAAGGTCTTCCCAGAGATCCTGAGAGAGCACGGGCACACTGACCGTAGTGAAGTTGAAGGAGATACTGACGTTATTGACAGAGCCGCATGGCACCGACCAGGATTGGGCCAGCAGGTCTTGTGTCAGTCTCGTCCCGGCGGTCGTCGTCGCATTGACAGGTAACGTGTAGTTTTGAGCACCCGGTATCGAAGAGTCTAGATCACCCAAAAGTCTTGTAAGTGACCGCATCGCTTGAGATATACAGATCTGACTCACATATCTGTTCCGCATCAGCCAAAGGGAGGAGTATATACGGATATGCGGATTCGAACGTCGCATACATCCCTCCCTGCCCTCCGCTGACTTGCACCCCAATACTCCCATTCGTAAAACTAAGGATCCAACTCTGCATCCGAACCGTCCAGTCGTAGCTACCCAGTTGAGGTGGCAACGTGTCGAAACTGGCCTGCTCCGAGGTCGATATGACGCTCAACGTGGCCAACGGACCGGAATAAAACGAGGGATCGGTCCCGTTGATGTGTACGACGCCACCGTACGTCCCAATCGCCGCGCCCTCTGCTGTGGTAGAGCCGTTCAGAGCGACTGCGAAGACGAATGGATCCTGCGAACTGTTGTTGGAGGCGAGGTACTGTCCGATAAGGGAGTCCGAAGCGATTGGGACGTCGGATTGGCCAAAGCCGAGAATCCCGGAGCCCACGAGCATGGTGTTGGAGTTGGTGACGTTGTCTATAGCAAGAACTGGGTTTATCGGATCCAATTTGGATGAGTATGTGCAGACGGTGAAAGCCGTAGGTTTGATTTAGTCAGTAAAAACAACGCACTAGTTTGACCGTTGTGGCCCCACCACGTCCCATCTGCTTTTTCCAACGCGCATTCGTCCGTCCCCAGTGTACCAGAGATAGTATTGCCATTGAGTTTGAACGAAGTCGTGGCATTGGAGGACGCTGAGTAGGTTTGAGACGCAGACGAGTTGTACCTATTTACCCCCCGATCACGGTCCGGATTAGAATTCCAATTCCAATGCTTTGGCGATAAGAAACGCAATATCTCACCTAGGTGCGGTGCCATCGGTGGTACATGCATGACACTTGCTCGCAACAGCAGTGTATCCGTATGTGTTCGCAATGCTCAATGCAAAGTCTTGTGCATCCCCCGTGGTACCCTATTATTGAGCAACGCCAGCAAAATCGAAACGTCAGTCATCCGGCCGCACCCAATACCAACTTTCCGCACCAGCTGCACGTTAACGGTATAAACCTGATTTCCCAGATTCGTCAAGGGTACAGAGATCATCGCATTGTTATCGTTACTGGTGTTGTTGGCGCGCCGAAAAAGGGCATTGACGGCTAGCATCTGGAGGCCAACGACGATCCATATGGCAAGCCAGGAGGGCATCGTTAAGGAGACGAT